>PISX010016226.1:0-46930 GCA_004024625.1 Mellivora capensis
GCCTGGTGGTGGGTATTGTGGAGGGCACGCATTGCATGGAGCACTGGGTGTGGTGTAAAACTATGAACTCTGTTACGCTGAAAAGAAATTAAAAAAAAAAAACAAACTCACAGTGATCCTAAACCAAGGCTGGAACATTTCGGTTAGAATTTACTAAAGCCCAGAGTAATAAAACAAAGAAAGAAAAAGGAGAGCAAAGACCATAATGTGCTTACAAGATGTGTCCAGCTCTCCAAGGCTTAAACAAAATGGGTTCTTGACCTGCCTTCTGGCTGAGGCTCTGTTCTTGTGTTTACCCCACAGAAGCACTCACCTGGCACCTCTCCTCTAAGTCAGGCCTTTAGAGGGCTGGGTCCAGGACAAGTCAGACTTTTCTGTGGGGTGACACGGAACTCAGATTCCTGTTCCTCCACAGATGATGGACGCTGGCATTGAGTGCTCTCTTGGGGAGATGATTTCTGTCTAGCCACTCCCTCCAGGCATGAGACCTGTGTTTTAGTTTTTGATTTTTAATTAAAAAAAATTTTTAAGATTTTATTTATTTATTTGACAGAGAAAGACAGCGAGAGGGAACACAAACAGGGGGAGTGGGAGAGGGAGAAGCAGGCTCTCCGCTGAGCAGGGAGCCCCACATGGGGCTTAATCCCAGGACCCTGGGACCATGACCTGAGCCAAAGGCAGCCACTTAACAACTGAGCCATCCAGGCTCCCTTTTAATTTTTAAATTTTTATCTATTTATTTTTGAGACCTGTTCTTAAACCTCAACAGGACATCCTAAATCTAATGTCTGTCTAAGATATTTATAAGTACAGTTGTAGGGGGCCACAAACCAACTCTTTTCTTCAGGGTATCAAACAGTGAAGAGAACTCTCACAACAGAATGCTTGAGAGATTAAAGAAAGCAACAGTATGAATGCCCTCCAGCCAGGACCACGTCTGACGAAACAGTACTTGCCTGTGCACATGAGTTTTCGCATGTGCATGGATTAGGGGGTGGTGGCGGACACTGGTTCTAGATACTGTAATTTGAGGTGCTAATGACTGGGAGATGGCCCAGAAGACTACATGTGGAGATAAAATTGAGGATGGGACTTTGACAATCACTTCTACTGAGGCTGCCTCCAAATCTGTCCTTCTTGCTAGGAGCCTGATGACCTTGAGAACCCCAGACCCATAATTGTAGATGTTTAAAAAGCTATCCATAATTTTATTAAATGCCTGTTTAGTGCTTTTATTTTAAAAAAAACAACTCTTTCTGAATTTAGCAACATTGCCTTCTTTACCTAGAAGGTTTTTTTTTTTTTCCCCCCTGGGCTTGCCATTGGGATTGATTTGGTCTTAGCTTCTAAGATATGGACTCTTGTGTGTTCCAGCAGGTCCTTCTAACATAGCACCCGTCACAAGTATAAGATACTGCAGAGTCTGCGGTTATTGATGAGAACAGATGAAATAGTTTCTTCCACTCAAAAAATAGTTCTTTCTGGTCATTTACACATAATATGAAAGTCAGTTCTCCGTGTCCGTAATAAAGTGGGACTGGAACGCAGCTGTGCTCATTGTCCATGTGGTCTTGGCTGACTTCGCTCTACAGCGGCCGACCTGAGTTGTCACAGCAGAGATGGTGTGGCCTGAAAAGCCACAAATATTTTGTACCTGGTCCTTTACAGAAGAAGTTCCGTAACCCTGACATTGTGTAACAGACTACTGTCTTTGGTGCGTAAGCCCTATCTTCATTCTTTTTCAAATCACTGTAGCGATTTTACAGATAAGGAAATAAGAGACCCAAAGAGGCCCTAGAGCGCCTGAACTAAAACCCTTGGCCAAATCACTGAAGCTCTCCAAACCTTAGTTACATCACTTACGAAAAATTGTGCTGACCTCACACAGTTGTGGTGACGGGGAGAGGAAATGACATGTGTCAGGGTTCTAACGCTGTGGCTGGTGGTAGGGTTGACTAAACATAGCTATTTTTATTAGCTAATAATAGCATTAATATTATTAAAATTCAGATCTTCTAATTTAACCCAGTACCCTTTTCACTGTAATAAACTGGATACCCCCCAAAGAAAAAACAGAAATGGGTTCTATAATCATTGATTGTTTTATCAAGACTTAAGATAGTTTCCACTCATTCTCCAGACATCTGACCCTCTCATATCCTCAAGTTTCTACCAGTATGATATCATAATGGCCACAGATGGTCTTTGGGGAGATGGATACCACTTACTCAGGAAGGCCTTACGACCATTTCTCCTCTTCCAATCTGTCCAGGGAGAATAAGGATGCTCTTTGTGTATGACTGGAAGCTCACAGGAGGTAACAGGCATGAAGGTGCTTTGAAAACTGAAATGTCTTCGCAGTAAAATCGTACATCTACAAAGCCTTTTGCAAAAGGAGGTGATTCCTAAGCCTGCATTCTGTTCATAGGCTATTGAGAGTCTGGTCATCAGGTGAACTATGACCTTAATTGAACCCCGAGGTTCTCTTTACTCCTTGACTTGGGGAGCAAGTACTTAGCTCAGAAGCTCAGAGGGAGTGCCAGTGATGGAAGAAGAGAAGTTGTCAGCAGAGGAAAGTGAACAAGTGAGGGATCTTTTGAAGTCCCTGCCTGCTGTGTACCTAACCACTACCCACCCCATGTCTCTCTCAATGGACCCTGTCTACCTCCATCCCTCTGCCTTCCTTTCTCCCCCATCTTCCTTTCTCCTTCTGTCTTCCCTGCTCCCTTCTCTCTCCATCCCTGTGTGCCATTCTGTCTCTCCTCCTCTCTTACTTTGTCCTCAAGAATGTCATTTGTTTTTATACAATAAAATACTTCTATTCCATGTCCTTAATATTATATTATTCTTCTGCTCATGTACATTGTTGTTTCATGTTACTTGAGTTGAAAGAGATAAATGGGACTTTATTCCGCTTGCCAAGATGAGCACTGGGTGATATACAGAATCACTATACGGCATATCTGAAACTAATAGAACACCTTATGGTAACTACTGGAATTTTTAAAATAAGCACGTAAAACAGGACTTTATTGTTTACAAAGTTCTTTCACATGCATTACTTTGTTAATCCTTGGGTCGTCTCATAACCCCACTAGAAAACAATCTCCAAATTTAAAAAAACACATAATGATAGCAAAAAGCTTTTATCCGGTTTTGTTTTTTTTTTCTAAACAGGGAAGTGTCTCTTGACTGAGCAAAAGAGCTTCCTGCATCATGAATTTGGAGAATCACTTGGTTGATTTAGTTCTTTGTTTTCTGATTTTACTATGAATATCTTTCTCTGATCCATTTTGAAGATATTCATGATTATGATACTATCAAGTAAACTCCTAATTCTGTAGCATGGTATTGGAGGGCCTCCCTGATTACCCGTGACCCCTCCTCTCTGTGTACCACATGGTTTACATTTTCCTGACTGTGCCTTTCCTCATAAATTCCTCTCTGCTTAGATTACCCTACCTTCTTCTCACCAAATCTGCCAATGGAGACTGAACTAGTCCTTCAAGGCCCTGATCACAATGAGCCTTTACATCTCTCTCAACTCCCAGAGCCCTTTGTTCATGCCTTCCCTGAAGCACTCCCTCGATCTGGCATTGCGCTGTTATTATTATTGTTTATC
Source organism: Mellivora capensis (assembly GCA_004024625.1). NCBI lineage: Eukaryota > Metazoa > Chordata > Mammalia > Carnivora > Mustelidae > Mellivora > Mellivora capensis. Next base: position 3,623 of record PISX010016226.1, read on the forward strand.
AACCCATCATCTCCTGCTACTCTCTGATAGATCTCTGTAATCCCTGCAGATTTAGCACAATGACTGGATACAATAGGTTTTCCACAAATGCTTAGTGAATGACCAAACCTACCACCTCCAGCCTAAATTCTCGACACAAGATAGGAAAAAAATGCAATTTTTAAAGTTTTCCTTACATTGTAGGTAATGAAATCACTTTCCTCATTTAGTACCAGACTTCACCTCAGCATTTTTGACATGAAGTTCACTATGCCACTGCTAGGTGTTTTTCCATCTAAAATCAGAGTTCTGGGAAAAATGCAAACCATCTGCCATAGACAGTTATTCAAGCACAGCAATCACACAAGGATGAGGCAAACATGACTATGAATCTGATGCTGACCTTTAGGATGGATTTAGGTTTTGCAAAAACTGTTACAGGACCTCAAGCCTAGCTTTCCTTTAAGATTCCAGTAATCCAGAAAACACCCCGAATTATTTATTTCTCTGCAATGGGTCATAAAATATGACATTAGCATCCTGGAAACAAATTATATTTGAATCCATTTATAATTGAAAGAGAATATATTTGATGATATTTTTTGGAAGCGTCCCCTCTACAGAGAAAGTAGGAATAGGTTATATAATCATTTATTTTAAAATGTTAATGGTGTTTTATTAAGACTCAAGATATCTGATCCACTAATGTCCTCAAGTTTCTGCCAAGGTGACATCATAATGACCACAGATGGTCCTTTGGGAGATATCACTTAGTTAGGAAGAAAATACAGTATATTTTCAGCTCAGATTTCTTAGCAACATGAGGTATTAATTTTGTTAAAATCAAAAGCCATTTCCTCTAAAAGCTACTTTTTTTTCCCTTTTCAAGTTCAGCAATTCCTCCCAACACCCAGACTTTTTCATGTTTCCTTTTAAAGGTTTATATAACCTATCCTCATGACTTTCTATAAACAGACACTCCCTTTTTTCTGTTATAAGGTTCTTTATGTTTATGTCATTTTTTTAAAAGTAAACTTTACACCTAGTGTGGGGCTCAAACTTACAACCCTGAGATCAAGAGCCACATGCTCTACCAACTGAGCCAGCCAGGCGCTCCAAGACTTTTTATGTTTAAATAGAAACAAATACTAAATTAAGTTTAGATAAAACTGGAGCCAGGAAAGCAAGCTAGGTGGCTTGGCCCTTGTATTATGGAGGGAAATATGTGCAGATGTGTCCATGAGGAGACACATAGGAGAATGGCGTCACTTTTTCCGGCTTCTCAATCCCTGTCTCTCCCTGCAGAAAAGTTCAGGGTCCCCGAGAGCTTGCCTAGAGACTGTTGGAGCGTGAATGCAAGCATTCCTAAAATGGACCCTAGTGCTATCCTTTGAGATGAAATGGGGGCTAAGGATTCAATAATATTCCTCGGGACGCCTGGGTGGCTCAGTTGGTTGAGCGGCTGCCTTCGGCTCAGGTCATGATCCCAGCGTCCTGGGATCGAGTCCCACATCGGGCTCCTTGCTCAGCAGAGAGCCTGCTTCTCCCTCTTCCTCTGCCTGCCACTCTGTCTGCCTGTGCTCACGCTCTCTCTCTCTCTGACAAATAAATAAATAAAATCTTAAAAAAAAAAAGGATTCAATAATAATCCTCAAGCTGAGTTCCTGGTCCCCCCAAAGGGATAAACTGTAGGTTAAATCTTTAGAAATACGGCTTGTGGGTAAAAGCTGGTTGATTTGTTATCGACTAAAAACCATGCCAGAGGTCTTCCTTCTCGTCTTCATGGGTAGACTCTCAGTAACACCCCTAAGCCCTCCCCAGCTCTCTCTCAACTCTTCCCCTGCTCCTGGCACAAGTCAATAGCTAAGTGCACATTTAAGTTTAATCGTAGAGCAGCATTTTGGGTGAAAACCATATATTTGAAGCAACTTAGAAACTCCTCTTGGGCAGTTTGCCGAGAGTTAAATCATTAATCTCTTCCTTCTAGGTGCTCCATATCATCACTCACTGTTTTTATCAAGGAAGTGGATTTAGGCGTGCAAGGCCGGCCATTTTCTCTGAGGCACTCTGCCTCTAACTCCTGTAGTTAGGCCCCAGGTAACGGGGCCTGAGAGAGAACACAGGTTCACGGGTTTTTAATTCTTGATGCAGAAGTTCTTAAACTTACTCAGTTCCTGACGAGGTTAGTGTCTCAATAATTTTTTCATGGCATCCCTAGGCCAAAAGAAGTGGTTAACTATTCCAGACCTAGGTCATAACAAGCACCTAATAGACCTAAACAACTCAATAGTAGTAGCTTGTGTGGCGCTGACACATGTCATTGTGTTTCCCTTGAAATTCAAAAATACCCCTGTGAGTTTGCTACCATGCCCTAGGGTGACTTGGCACACAGTTGGGGAATGTGGTCTTAATGTTTTAGGGCATTTAACAAATAATCCAATTCATATACCATTTCCTTATGAAAAAAAAAAAAGACTGCTATAATTTTACATCTCTCTGGATAATAAAATGGTGATGTGTCAATATGGATAGATCTCAAAAACATAATGGGAGAGGAGGAAGGCATAATGTGAGGTGAAAATGTGTCGAAAGAATGTATACAAAATAAGAGCCTCTGTTGAAAGCTTCTCTCTTAAGTATGAATACGGAAGTGTAGTGAAATGAGGACCGGAAGGGCGTCACTCAGGAGAGTGGTTATCTCTGAGGAGGGGAGAAGATGGGACTGCAAAGAGAGTAAAGAAGACCCACATTTTATCTGTGCTATTTTATATGTGTCATTAGAATAAATAATGCAAACATGACCTTGTTACGGACTGAAGGTGCTCCCCCAAATTCATACATTGAGAGTCTAATCCCCAGTGTGGTGGTGTTCTCTGGGGGTGGGGAGTTCCAGGTAGTAGGGTCATGAGGATGGAGCCCTCAGGGATGCAGCTGGTGCCCTTATCAAAGAGACACAGACTTTGCTTTCTCCCTCTGCTGTGTGCCTTGGGAGGACACAATGAGCAAGACAGCCATCCACGAGCCAGGAAGCAGGCTCTCACTAAACACTGGATCTGCTGGGGCCTTGATTCTGGACTTCCCAGCCTCCAGGACTGTGAGAAATAAATGTTTGTTGTTCAAGCCACCCACCCAATCTATGGCAATTTGTTAGACAATGACCAAAAGTTGACACTTGTTAATTCTGGGGAGGGGACTACCTATAGGTATTACTTATGACTCTCTGTACTTTCCTATATTAAAACAACACACAAAACAATCCCAGAAGCCAGAAAGTACTGAGCAAGAAATGTAAGAATAGATCAGGCACTATTTTTTTTCCTATGTATGATCAACTCTTATCTTCAGCTATTTCATTTAGTTTTGGATCATAAAATAATTCTGAATCTTTTCTGAGGGTCAGAATAGCCATATGATACCTACTTACTCTATTGTATTCAGAAACCACAGCAGCTGTGCTTTATAAAATGAGCTGCTTATTAATCCTAATAAGGTGTAACTTTTTCTACTAATTAGTTCCAGGAGACAGATTTACATTCAAATTTAATACATTATTTTATTAAAGAAGAGACCAGGGGTGCCTGCGTGGCTCAATAGGTCAAGCATCTGACTCTTGGTTTTGGCTCAGGTTATGATTTTAGGGCTGTGAGATTGAGCTCTGTGACAGGCTCCCCACTTAGACACTGGTGGGGGGGGTGGCACATGTCGGCTTAAAGAGTCTCTACTTCTGCCCTCCTCTACAAGCAGGTGTGTTGTCTCTCTCAAATAAATAATTTTTTAAAAGATTTTATTTATTTATTTGACAGAGAGAGAGAGACAACGAGAGCAGGAACACAAGCAGGGGGAGTGGGAGAGGGAGAAGCAAGTTTCCCACAGAGCAGGGAGTCCAATGTGGGGCTTGATCCCAGGACCCTGAGATCATGACCTGAACTGAAGCCAGAGGCTTAACTATCTGAGCCACCCAGGTGCCCCCAATAAATAAATCTTTTAAAAAATAAATCAGGTGACAACATAGCATAATATAAATAAATAAATAAATAAATAAATAAATAAAGGAAGTCAGTCAGAGAAAGAAAAATACCATGAATTCACTCACATGTGGAATTTAAGGGGAAAAAAATACCCAAATGAATGTAGGGGGAGGAGGGAAAAGAGGGAAAGAGACATAAGAGACTGTTAGCTATAGAGGAAAAGCTGAGGGTTGCTAGAGGGAGGTGGGCAGGGGAGGGGCTAGATGGGTGATGGGGGTTAAGGAGGGCACTTGCGCCAAGCACTGGGTGTTATATGTAATGATGAATCACTAACTTCTACTCCTGAATCCAACATTACACTACATATTAACTAGAATTTAATTAAAAACTTAAAACAAATATCTAGATAGATACATAGATAAATAAATAAATCAGGGGTGCCTGGGTGGCTCAGTCAGTTAAGTATCTGCCTTCAGCTCAGGTCATGATCCCAGGGTCCTCGGATCCAGCCCCCCATCGGGCTCCCTGCTCAGTGGGAAGCCTGCTTCTCCCCCCTCCACCATGCTTGCTTGTCCTCTCTCTCTCTCTTGCTCTCAAATAAATAAATAAATAAATAAATCTTTAAAAAAATAAATAAATCAAAGGACATAGAGGCCATATCTTGATAATTTTTTTTAGTTTCAGTATCTTATAACATGGTAAATGTTCAATAAATCTCTTTGGAATCTGTGAAACTAATTTGTCCTTTTCTCAACATTAAAAAAAATTAGCAATGAGAAGGAAACTTCTAAACACAGAAATGTAGCAGTTTGATAATGTGGCCTGTAGTTTTTATTATTTTTTTAAATGTGATAAATTCAGATGGTTCAAAATTAAAGCTTTAAACTGATATGCAATGAAAACGAATGCTCCATTCAACACTTGGTCCCCAGCCACTCAGTTCTCTCCTAATAAGCAACCCAAAAGACCAGTTTCTGTGCATACGTCTGGAAAAGAGATATTTTATACTTGTACAAGCAAATGGATATATATCTTTTTTTCTCTGTTTATACAAATAGTAACATATTCATGGCTCAAAATACCATCTACAGATGACATTGATTAGGTGGTCATTTGAATGTCTAATAAATATTTCAAATTCAACACATGCAAACTGGATTCCTGATCTTTCCTCCAAGCGGGCTCTGTCAGCCATTTCCCATTCAGTCCATGGCACCCCCAGCCTTGGGGTCGCTCAGCCATCCTTGACTCCTCTTGCTCACATACCACATCCAGTCTGTCAGGAAAGCCTGTTGGCTACTAGGAAAACATTTCCACAATCTGATCACTGCCTACCACCTCCTCTGCTATCACCCTGGTGATTGGCACCAGCATCTCTCATGAGATGAGGGACCCCTCCTGAGTTCTCTCTGCCTCCACTGCTGCCTCCCACAGGCTATTCTCCACAGACCACCAGACAAAGACTTAAATCTGAAGTCATACAATGCCACTTAGTGCCTCAGATCCCGACAGGGCTCCTTGTTCCTCAGAATGAAAGTCAACTTCCTTACACAGCCCTGCACTGATCTGTCTCCCACTGTCTTCTTCACCTTCTTCCTACGACTCTTTCCAGATCCCTCTCTGTTCAGCCTGGTCAGCCTGCTTCCACACCAGCAGACATATTCCCACCCTAGGGCTTTTACTCTAGCTCCCACTCCTGGAACTCTTCTCTCAGACACTCTTAGGGCAGATGCCCTCACCTCCTTCAAGCCTTTGTTCAGATCTTGCCTAATAAGATTTGACCATGACCATGGCATTTTTAACAGTACACATTATCTTCTTCTCCACCCCCAGCCCCCTGGATCTCCCATACCCTTCTCTACTCTTTCTTTCATGCCCAGAACTCCCCATTCCTGATATACTACTATATAATGTTCACATTTTTGGTTTACCGAATGTCTCCTTTAACAGAATGTAAGTTCCACTACAGTTAAGATCTTTGTCTACTTTGTCTATTTGTCATATCCCAAGTGTCTAGTGTGATGCCTGACACATAGCAGATGCTCAAATGTATTTGATGAATACATGAATGTATAAAGACATTATACTATGCATATCATTTGCACCTTGACTTTTTCACTAAATGACATATTCATTCATTCAACAAATACATTTTGAAATCCTGGAAATTTTTAATCAGCACGTACATTCTTTCCTTCTTTTTTTTTTTTTTACAGAAGCTTATTATTTCATTGGAATTACATCATTAGAAAAAGGGTCATAATTTACATAATTCATATAACTGGTTCTATTTAGATTGATTCTAATCTTTTGTTTTTGCAGAAGAATACTGTAATGACAATCTGGTTTGTGTGTTATTTTACATGCATAAGAGTACCTGTAGGGTAAACTGCTAGAAGTGAAACTGCTGGGTCAAAGGGTATATGCTTTTTAATTTTAGAAGGTACTAGAACTTGTACCAAATTACATTCCCTCCAGCAATGTATGAGAAAGTTTGTTTGCTCACACCATCATCAAAGCACCTTATAATCTTACTATCTTTGCCAGTCTGATAAGTAGACAATTCTCAATATAGCTTTCATTTGCATGCCTCCTATCTTGAGAGACTGGAACACATTTCCATAGGTGTAAATGTTGTTTGATTCTTTTCTTTTTCTACGGGGTTGTTGATCTATTTCTTATTGCTTCCTAGGAGTCCTTTGTATAGCAGAGCATTAACCCTTTGTCCATGAGAGGAAGCGCAAATATTTTTCTCTGGTTTGTTGTCTTTGGGCCTTCTTATGATTTTTGGCCTAGAAGATTTAAAGAGAATGTTTTTATGAAGTTGAATGCACCATGTTTACACATGCTTTTTTCTTCTGGGTTTTGCCTCAGACCATCCGAGTTATTGAAACATTCTTAAATGGCTTCTTCTAATACTTTCACAGTTTCATTTTTACTTTTGAACCTTTGATCCACTTGAAATATCTCCTGATGTGCTGAGACAGGAATAGATAACTTTGCTATCTGTACCCACTTACCCTCAAGCCATCAATTGAATAGGCCTTTTCTTTTTTTTTTTAACTACTTCAAAGTGTCATCTTTGCGCTAAGCTAAGCTAAATTAATAAGTGACATTAAGGAGATTGAAAATAAAATATTCTGTATTTGGGACAACATCCCTAAATATTCCCTATACACATATCTTATTCTTTAAAAAAAAAAAAGATTTACTTATTAATGAGAGAGAGAGAGAGAGAGCACCTGGGGGGAGAAGCAGACCGAGAGGGACAAGCAGACTCTGTGCTGAGCACAGAGCCCAACACAGGACTCCCAAGCCCGAGATAATGACCTAAGCCAAAATCAAGAGTCGGACACCCAACCGACTGAGCCACCCAGGCACCCCATATTGTATTCTTAAATTCTATTCTGTGCCATTGAGTCTTGTGTCTCTTCATGCCTCAGGTATGGTATATAGTGAAAAGGCTAGTACCCATCATCATAAGTACTCTCAGAATTTCCCTAAATACTCTTGCTGCTTATTTTTCCACCTAAAATTTAGAAACAACTTGTCTACTGCCTCTCAGAACAGTGCCAGGACCGAGCCCAAGATCAACAACAAAAGCAACAACAACAGCCGTGTGGTATCTCTCTGGGTTTCTATTACGTTCATGCTCTCTGGCTCCGATCTTCACTATTGCCGTTAGCATATTGAAATCCCTGGAAAACAGTCTTTTCCTGTTCTGTCTCTGAGCTAATTCTTACTGGAGTTTTGGTTACAGACGCAAGCATAGTTTCATCTCCATAACCACCTTAGGCTGATGTTCTGGGCTCAAGCCAGCAATCCTGACATCCTTCTATTCATTTTTTCCTTATCAGTTCATGCTATAGTATAATTTAAAGTGGTTTGTTGAAAATCATAATTAGAAGGGACTTATCATAATACACCTTTTATTAACTTCTTTTAGACAGAAGTCTTATAATACTGAAACAATCTTGCAGTCATTCCAATTCAAACTGCATGTTGTGACTCTGTCCTTTAAATTTTTAAGTATATTTTCCACTTGAGTTCTTAAAGGTTCAGAGACATGACTGGTTTCTATGCAACCACTCAGGGGAAGGACATACTCTCTCTTGCTGCTTTCCATTCCTTAGGGAAGTGCTTAACATCTGTAGTCAATAAACATACTCAACAGGATGAAAGAGAAAAAAAGAATTGGATAAAAGAATTTTAAAATAGCTGTCAGGCTTTTCATAAGATTAAGTTTTTAAAAACTAAAATAAAAAAGTTCTACCATCATAGACTAAATACACTTTAAAATCTGCAAGCAGTAGATAGACTATAATTCACACATACAAACACATAGAAGGACTGAGGAAATAAAATATAATGAAATCAGTACATCCTACAATTTAGAATAAATGGTTTTGAGATCTGCATGAGAAATGGAGAACCATATGTGTCTTGTGGGCTCATTTTTATAGGGATGAAAAATAATCAACATTTGGAGTACTTCCTTTCTCTCAGGAACCATGCTAAACATTCTATGAATCCTCTCCAAGATCCTATGGTCCAGTTTCAATTATTATCTATACTTTGTGGGGGGAAACTCCAAGCTTTAATAAGAAATTTGTCTAAAGCCTGCCAGTTACCAGCTGGTAGATTGAGATTTACCCCTAGGAAGCCAGACCCCAGATCTCTATCCTGTTACGAGGCACAAACGATGTTAGAATGGAAGCATTTGCAGAGTTCTTCCTAAATTGGGTAATTATAAGTGATTTTTAAAAATCAGCTTTATAGGGCACCTGGGTGGCTCAGTGGGTTAAGCCACTGCCTTCGGCTCAGGTCATGATCTCGGGGTCCTGGGATCGAGCCCCACATAGGGCTCTCTGCTCAGCGGGGAGCCTGCTTTCCTCTCTCTCTCTCTCTGCCTGCCTCTCTGTCTACTGTGATCTCTGTCAAATAAATAAATAAAAATCTTTTAAAAAATCAGCTTTATAGAAGTTTAATATATATAATAAGATTCACTAGTTGTGTGCATAATTAAATACATGCTAAAAAATGTATTCAGTGATGTTATCATCACCAAAATGATAATATTGAACATTTCCATTACCCTCCAAAACTCCCCCCCTCTGCCTTTAAAGTTGACAATTTTACCCCATACTCCCTGGCTCCTCGCAACCCCACTGGTGTCCTTTCTGTCATGAGAGTTTTGCCTCTTCTAAAATTTCAAATAAATTAATTATATAGTAGTTGTCTTTTGAGGGTGAATTTTTTTTTTTTTGAGAGAGAGAGTGAGAGCATGGTGGGGAGTGAAGGAGAGGGAGAGAGAGAATCTTAAGCAGGCTCCATGCCCAGCAACAGAGCCCAACGCAGGGCTCAATCTCACAACCCTGAGTTCATGACCTGAGTTGATATCAAGAGTAAGACGCTTAACTGACTGCCCAGGCGCCCCTTGAGGATGAATTTTTAAATTTATCATAATGCATTTAAGACTCATTATGGTGTTGTATGTATCAGTAAGTTATTACTTTTTATTGTGTAGTGATATTCTATTGTAGGGGTATGCCACAATTTGTTTATTCACCAATTGATGGACATCTGGGTTATTTTTGGTTTGAGGTCATTATGAAGAAGGCTGCTGTGAGTATTTGAATACAAATACTTGTTTCAAGGATATTTTCATTTCTCTTGAGTAAGTACTACAAATATGACTTCTAGGTCATATGGTATCATGTAGTCATCTGATAAGGTTCTATTTATCTTTATAGAAAACTCCCAAATAATTTTTCAAAGTGTGTGAACCATTTTGTATTTCCCCAAGCAATGGGTAAATGTTCTAGGGACTCATATCCTTGTCTACCCTTGGTATTGTCCATATTTAAATTTTAGGCATGTGTGTGTGTGTATGTGTGTGTGTGTATAGTGTAGTGGTATTTCATTGTGTTTATTGAAGGCCTATTATTTATCATGCATTATGCTATCCACGGGGAATAAAATGGTTAGTAATACAGAGTTGATTCCTGCACTTATAGAGTTTAAAGACCAGAAGAGGGGGCGCCTGGGTGGCTCAGTGGGTTAAAGCCTCTGCCTTCAGCTCAGGTCATGGTCCCAGGGTCCTGGGATCAAGCCCCACATCAGGCTCTCTGCTCAGCGGGGAGCCTGCTTCCCCCTCTCTCTCTGCCTGCCTCTCTGTCTACTTGTGAGCTCTCTCTGTCAAATAAATAAATAAAATCTTAAAAAAAAAAAAGACCAGAAGAGAAGACAAATAAGCAATTATGACAGAAAATGCTACACAATATTGTATTCTGATGCCTCCTAACACAAACGTCTGCGAGTTTCTGCCCATCAACTCTTTTTTTCCATAATCAAAACATTTAGATACAAAGTTGGTTGGAGAAATAGAAAAAACAAAAGACTTTAGTAGAGGTGATTTTAAATTCCATATCAAATACATTCTTATACATATTAGCTGCTCTGTCAGTATTTACATCCTGAAAATCAGTTTGAAAACACACACTCTTTTAGAACTCTGGAGACTGGTAACCTGATGTTCCTTACAGCAAAGAACCAAAAATATAACCATAATCTTATTCCTGATTTGTGCTTCTGGTATCCTATAGAATTAGTTCTTTGTAGGCTGATACTACTTGTGAAGTCTTTGAAAAGACCAGAGAAGTGTGGTCAATTTTCCAAAAACTTTCTGAGGATACACAAGGAGCTTTACAGCTTTTCTGTCTGGAAGACGAGGAAGACACGCTCGCAGATCAGTCCATCCCAGCAGTCAATACAGTGCTACCTGAGCAGAGGTGACTGCAAAGCACAATGTGAATCAAAATAATGGCAGTTCTTCCGTGAAGAGAGAGAACTGGGGACGATTTCACAGAAGTGGCATCAAGGTCCTGAGTGATGAATTATTAGGTCCAGAGGTAGGATGGAAGAAGTATCCAGGTAGAATTAGTCAGGTATATGGCTACTTGACCTTTATTAAGACATATTCTTCCCAGAATAACAGACCAGTACCCCTTAGATGTCATAGAAAATTATCTGAACTAATAAAACAATGATAAAAATCTGGTATCTAGAAATTAGTCCGTTCAAGCAAAGATACCAGAGAAAAGCCCTCCCAGAAAATGTGGACTAGGTATAGCCCCCTATATTCAGTTTACCAAGGCTGATTTAATCAGTTCTGAACAACTGAGCAGGAAACTAGTCCATTGTTTAGTAGGAAAGAGCGAAAAGATAGCAATCAGTGTGAACAACAGTGTAATTAAGAGATGTCAACTTGGCAAGGGTACTTAATTTGAAGTTTACAAAGCTCTCCTTCCAAGGTGGAGGATTACAAAAGGAAAGAAGGTAAGTTTTTGTCTTGAACGAAAGGACCCTCGTTAGAAAGAAAGGGAGAGTAGCCTAATTTGGTAAGGGAACATAAACTTTAAGCCAATTCTCCTAAAATTTCAACAGAAGCCAATACAATGCATATTCCGTTCCATTAAACTAACACTTACACTTATGAACTGGGACTCACCCGAAAATCCACTGAAATGTCACTCCAAATACCATTACTTCTTTGTGAAATGGCTTTTCTTTCACTCTTTGGCCTTAGGGAGGTCCTCAGGCCTGGAAGACTAACCCTTCTCATTTTACAAGTAGATGCTGTGTGAGCATAAGCACTCTAAGAGACAAATTTTCCCTAGCTGTAAAATGCAGCTAGTAATATCTACTTCATAGGATTCTTGTCAAGTAAAGTACGTTGAGTTCTTAATATAAGTTGGCCCCTAATGAAAAAAACAAACAAACAAAAATGTATTAATCACCCAGTCTTTCTGGCCAGGGTACTGCAGGCCTATGACCACAAAAAGATACCCATTGGCAGTTTGGCTTACCTCAGAAAGCCTGTTCCCTGGAATACGACCTCCATAGAACCATCTTCTCACCAGTAATGTATCTGTGCATCTTAAGATGTCCTGAAGCATTATTTTCTTCTTAAAATAAGGGCTAGGGTCTCTCAAGGTAATTAGAGAAAGAAGGCACATGAGAAGATAGTTTAACTGGGAATAAAATTTGCACTATGAACAAAATAAAACACAAAATTCAAATCCTAAGCAGTTTCGAAAAATAATGTTAATGGAATATTCAAAAGAGAACAAACTTGAGTTGCCTATTGGTCCTTTTATGCAAAGGCTGAATTGTGAAGCCACCTAAGACTTCCAGATTTTTCTTTCTTTTTCCTATGTGGTCTCTGGTTGTTCCCATTTCAAAATGGCAGCTGTGGCTTTCCAAGGAAATGTTCAGGAGGGCAGCTGCCTTGGTGGTAGGTCATTAGGATTCCACAACTTTAAAATATGCATATAAAGACTCCAAAAGGGAATGTAGCTGCGAGAGGCCTCCGCTAGCTGTTAGAGGCAGGCAGATCCATGGATGCATGCTGCTCGACCTCTTAGCCCCAAAGTCCGTTTCTGGCTGTCTTTTTCTTTTTTTAATTATTATTATTTTTTTAAAGATTTTATTTATTTATTTGACAGAGAGAGAGACCACAAGTAGGCAGAGAGGCAGGCAAGGGTGGTGGGGGGGTGGAGAAGGCTCCCCACCGAGCAGAAAGCCCAATGCGGAACTCGATCCCAGGACCCTGGGATCATGACCCGAGCAGAAGACTGAGGCTTTAACCCACTGAGCCACCCAGGTGCCCCTGGCTGTCTTTTTAAAAGAACCCCTCAACAGATGCTCTGTTTAATAACTTAGAAAAAGCAAACCACTTGTCATTTAACACAGTCTCAATTGCAAATGATTGCAAATGATGGTGAGATGACCAGCACCCCCAGACTTACCATATGCTGCAACCAACTTCTCAAAGTGCACCACTCCTTCCTCCCCCCTCCCTCCCCCGTGGTTCTGTAACCGAGAAGTTGATGTTGTGGTGGGAATTATCCAGGCCCATCTGGAGACCCAGATGACCAGCAGCTCAAGGTCTAAGTGCAGCTGGCAGGTGTGGAGTAGCAAGAGGGTGGAAAGCAGCCAAGGAGGCCAGGGACACATGATGATGGGGCCCCAGAAGAGAGCAGAAGGAGAGAGCAAGAGCCAGAGAGCAGCAGACTGAGAATTTCACTGTGGTTTTAATTCGCATTTCCCCAATACTAATTTTAAATAGCTTTTCATGTATTTAGTTGTCATTTGCATATCTTCTTTGGCAGATTTTGGCAGGGGAAGATTGTTTATCTTCCTATTGGACTGTGAATAGTCTTTATATTTTCTGCACTTATGACTTTAATCAGATATATATTTTCCAAATATTTTTCTTCATTCTGTGGCTTGCTTTTTTAGTTCAAAATATTTTTTTTTTTTTTACTTATTTATTTGACAGACAGAGATCACAAGCAGGCAGAGAGGCAGGCAGAGAGAGAGAGGAGGAAGCAGGCTCCCCGCTGAGCAGAGAGCCCGATGCGGGGCTCGATCCCAGGACCTTGGGATCATGACCTGAGCCGAAGGCAGAGGCTTTAATCCACGGAGCCACCCAGGCGCCCCCAAAATATTTTCTAATTTAACTTATGCTTTGTTCTCTGATACACGGGTTCTTTACACATTGTTTAATTTCCAAATATTTACGGATTTTTCAGATATCTTTCAGTTACTTCCAATTTAATTTAAAAGAATGTATTTCAGATACTTTCAATCCATTTAAGTTTGTTGGGACTTGTTTTTTGGCCCATTTTATGGTCCTTATTTATGAATATTCCATATATATCTGAAATGTTAATTAGCTCAACTTGCCTAGTGTTGTTCATGTTTTCTACATCCTTGCTGATTTTCTGTCTTCTTTTTTTATCAATTACCAAGAGAGGATTATTGAAGCTTCCAACTGTAATTGAGGATTCATTTATTTTTTTTCTTCTAATCTATCAGTTTTTGTGTCATATAATTTGAAGCTGTGATATTGAGTAAATATACATTTAGGGTTGTTATGATCTCTTGATTAATCAATCTCTATCATTTTGAAATGTCCCTTTCTTCCCCTGGTAAGACTGCTCATTCTTAAATCAACTTTGCTGGTTATTAATATAGTCACTCTACTTTTCTTTTGACTAGTGTTTTCATGGTATTGTCATTTTCTATCCTTTTACTTTTAACATGTGTGTCTTTATACCTAACTTGGATTTCTTAGGGGTAGTATATGGTTGAGTCTTAGTTTTTATTTTTAAGATTTTATTTATTTATTTATTTATTTGAGAGAGAGAGAGAGAGAGAGATTGAGCATGACCAAATAGGGGGAAGGAGAAGGATAAGCAGACTCCACGTGGACCACAGAGTCTGACTCAGGGCAATCCCAGCATTTCAAGATCATAACCTGAGCCAAAACCAAGGGCCGGATGCTCAACCCACTGAGCCACCCAGGCTTGCTTTTTTATCCAATCAAACAATCTCTACGTTTTAATTAGAATGTTTGGACCATTTCCACTGACTATAAGTAAATCTGCCATATTGGTATTTGTTTTCTATTAATTTCACCTCTTGTTTCCTTTTCTCTCATTTTTTGCCTTCCTTTGATTAATTGAATGTATTTTGTGAATATTAATTGAATACATTATTGGCTTAGTTGCCTACACTTATCTGCCTGTCATTTTAGTGGTTGCTCTAGGCTTTACATTGCACATCTTTAACTTATCATGGTCTACCTTCAAATATTAAACCACTTCACAAAGCTGTGTGAGAGCCTTACCACGGTATGCCTCCATCTTCCTCACCCCATTTGGTGTAGTTGTCGTCATACATATAACTTCTACATACGTTATAAACCCCACATCACACTATTTTTTTCTTTAGTCATTTATAAAGAGATTTAAATGAGGAAAAATACTTCACCTTTACTCACAGATTTATTACTCCTAGTGTTCCTTGTTCCTTCACAAAAATCTTTTTATCTGTTATCACTTTCTAGTGCCCAAAGAACTTCCTTTAATCTTAATTATATTGCAAATGTGCTAACAATAAATTTTTTTCAGCTTTTGTTTGTCTGAAAAAGTCATCATTTTGCCTTCATTTTGCAGAACTTTTCACTGAATGTATCTGGTTTTGCTCTTCTCTCAGTATTTTAAAGATGTTGTTACGTTGTTTCCTGGCTTGTTTCTTTTCTGCTGAGAAGCTTGAAGTCCCCTGTCATTCTTTGTTCCTCCACAGGTAAAATGTCTTTTTTTCTCTGGTTGCATTTTAGCTTCTTTTCTTTATCATTTTCAACATTTTGATTTATATGCTTCAGTGTGGATTTCTTTATTTGTGTGTGTGTGTGTATATTGCTTGGAGTTTATTAAGCTTAATAGATCTGTGGCTTCATATTTTCCTCAAATTTGGAAAATGTTCAGCTATCATTTCCTCAAATATTTTTTCTGCACCTCCCACCTTTTTCTTCCTGCAACTCGTGTTTTTAATTTATGTTGTTCTATAGGTCTTTGAGGCTCTGTTAATGTTTTCAGTTTGGTTTTTTTGTTTTTGTTTTTGTTTGTTTGTGCTTCAATTTGTATCATTTCTATTGCTATAACTCCAAGTTTATCTTTTCCTCTTATTCCCAACCAGGATATTTTTCATTTCAGATGTTGTATTTTTCATGTCTACATAATTTGAGATAGAGAAAGAGAGAGAGAGAGAGAGAGACTGAGGCACTTGTACTACATACCACTGTTCGAGAGAGGCCTTAGGTGGTACACTAACATGTCAGCTTAACTCAGTGGATGCTGACCTGCACCACAGCGGTTTCAGGAGACCACGCTGCCAGGGCAGGCACTTAATCCCTGTGTCCGTTTCTCCAGGGTACACCACTACCTCCTCCCCATTGCAACAGACCCTGTTGCTCCTCCTTGGTGCAACCCCGCCCTTTGCACTCACTTCTGTACCCTTCTTCACCCTCTTCCTTAGCCTTCCTGGTATCTTCCTCCTCCCCAGTGCTCTGCTCTTACACTCCACTCTCAGGCCATCTTTCTTCAACCCAAGATACTATCTCAGTTCCCAGCCTGATGCTTCCGCCAGCCTCCTATTTCCTCAACGTACATCACCACCTTCTTTTCACCCTTCGCCCAGCACCGAAAACTCATTCCTCAAGTCCTCACAGCCCCAGTCAAACTTCCGTCCCTTACCCCAGTTCTTCCAAATCAACCTCAAAACCTCGTAGCCACCTAACCTCCAAATTCCATTCATACTTCTATATCTAGCCTAACCTTTCTTCCCCAGGCTGGAATTCACTTTGTTGAGATTCTCTACCCATCCCTACCAGATTCCTGCCCACTCTTGTTCTTAGCCCTTGGGGTCATCATTACCTGCTCTGTCTGGCTTTAACACTTCAGCTCTGTTCTGCCAGTCTCTGTGAGGCCATGATGCTTCCTATCTTCTTTCTTCCCAAAGCATGATGTTTACTTAAGTAAAAAGTTATTTACTTTTTTTTAAATTTTTTAAAAATTTATTTATTTGTCAGAGAGAGGGAGAGAGAGCAAGCGAGCACAGGCAGAGTGGCAGGCAGAGGCAGAGGGAGAAGCAGGCTCCCTGCCGAGCAAGGAGCCCGATGTGGGACTTGATCCCAAGATGCTGGGATCATGACCTGAGCCGAAGACAGCCGCTTAACCAACTGAGCCACCCAGGTATCCCGTAAAAAGTTATTTAAATCAAATATAAGGTAAATAAGACAAAAAAGAGTTCTTAAATAGGGGAAATTATGATGATGGTATGTAATGATTGTTAGTTGATCCAAGGAACTTACAAAACCATATGAATACAAAGGGATATCTTTTATTTTCACTTAAGGACTTCAATAATAACCTCCTTTATTTCTTTCACCTCTTCACTTGGAAAGGAAGATACTAAATTGTTTTTACTAATTATTCAGAAATTAAAGAATAAAATGCAAAACAAAATGAGTGATAATTCTGACATTTCCCTAAATATATTGTGCATATTGTTATGTTGCAAAATGAAGGTTAGTCTTGAAGATCAGAAACACACTTCAAGCAAACTGAATTACTAAATCCTAACTGTTTGCTGAGAAGTCTTCTCAGGGTATCGGTGTCCTTATGGAGGCAAATAAGGGCCTAGAGATGAGACACAGGGGGTGACTTGGACATATCCCTTGGAGACTGGCTTGCCTAAATTCCTCAGCAATAAAACAGTGGGTTTTAGTCTCACAACTCATCCATTGAGTTTTCTTTTTAAAATATTTTTATTTATTTGAAAGAGAGAGAGAAAAAGAGAGAATGTATGAGCAGGAGGGAAGGGAAAGGGAGAGAGTAGAGGGAGAGAAAAAAGCAGACTCCCTGTTGTGGGACTCCAGTCCAGGACCCCAAGATCATGGCCTGAGCTGAAGACATGCTTAACCGAACCACCCAGATGCCCCACAATTCACCCATTATATTTGGGATGTTTCCTGGCTAAAGTCCACTGAGTATATCTGTGAGACCAGAAAGCATGAAGCCAGACTGAGCCTCTGGGGCTGCCTGGAACTGAGTGACCACAGTTGCAGGACTTTCTTTTGTATCTTCCTGAGGCCTTCCCCAGAGGCTGCGATTCTCCTAGGATTTCAGAGATCCCAGAGATCATATTTCATCAGATAGGAATCTGGTAGCCTGAACCAACAGAGGAAACAACCATCTACTCTTGGCCACCTGACAGCTTTGAGAAGACAAAACTATGCGAGAACTAGGAAAATTTATCCTTCGGATTGCAGAAGTCACTTTACTAGGAACAAATTTGTACCAAGCCATTCCTTCACTAATGTGGACAGGACTTAGCACTAAGCAAGAACATCAGTTAGGTAGAAGGCGATTCGGGGTAAATATTAACACCTGCCAGTATGGCACAACATGAATTAGGAAATGGGGCTATGAGCACATTACTGTTGCTTCTCCAGCCCTTGACAACATTGTAACACATGTATTCACCGTCTTTCTATTCATGTGGCTGACCTCTCCAAGATTAAAGACTACCACCTAAGTCATGGACCAAGAACCCAAGCATCTAACATAGTACCTGGAATCTAGTAGGTTGCTTCCTGATGCACGCTGAATAAACAAAGTAAAAATTAATATCCCATTGTCTCTATATGTATCCCATAAGTTTCTAGAGATTGTAGTTTCTACATTGTAGAGATTCTAGAAATATATTTTTAATTGAGATCCATAACTCTGTAATTCTATTATGTAATTAAGTGATATTCCTTCAAATGCACAAGTGATAAAATAGCCCTGCTTGGGAACCTGGAGTTGGGAGTGAGGGGACAAGAAATACTGGTGCAGTATAAAGTGACAGGTCAAGGATACTGCTTGGCTCTGGTGTTTGTTATGGGAACTCAGCAGAGAGTCCTCTATGGTCTTTAGTCCAGCAGTGGGAAATAGACACCCAAATAGGTAAGAAGGAAATAGAGCTATGAGAAATAGGAAATATCATATATTGTCAAGAATTTTTAAAAAGAAGATTGACAGACTTGGACCCTCAGAAATTTTAAGATCTAACAGGCAGTTGCTATACACAAAGGGGTAATTTTAACTTCATTCAACTCAATAGTAAAGTGTTCATATTGGAAACTAACTAGAGTAAAACCCACTTATTTTCAATCTTGCAATTTGGAATCAGAGAGCAATTGGTTGAATGCATCCCAGCTTCTCAAATAGGGTAACCTTATACAGAATGCCTAACCTCAAAGTGCCTGAAATTCTTCATCTGGTTGCTGTGAGGCAGAAGTGGAATAATGCAGATGAAACACTCACTCACTGCCTGACTTATGATAACCGGACAACAGATGGTGATGTTTCCTCTTCTTTCCTCTTCTGAGTGATCTCAGCCAAGCAAGAAGAGTTCGGTCAAACTCCTCTGATCTGTAAGTGAACCTAAGTTTTGCCAAATAGTGTCTACCTGGTGTCCATGTAAATCAGGCCCCCCAAACTAAATACATTTAAACAAGCTTTAAATAGGTCGAGTGGAATCCAAGTTAGAGTGACTTCTTTGTACATCAAGGTCCACTAGCCCAACTCCCGTGCTTTGTGACTAAGCTGACTGGGGGTTTCTCCACCTCTCCTAGGGGTATTGTGCATCTGTTTTCCAGCCTACAGATCTGTTTTCTCCAAAAAAAAGATTTTTTGTGTGTGTGTGAAATGACTTCTAGAAAATTAAACTGAAGTTACTTCTTAGGATTCCCAGATTAAGTTCCCAGATGGCCTCCAGGAATTAATATATCTCCCTAAATAGCAGAGAACATGGGAACTGCATGCATTTCTATTGTACAGGTAACATCTAAGACAACTAAGAAAAATGAACTCTTTAATTTCTCCTTAAAAGAATTCTCCAACACTTTTACAATTTCAATAACTTACATGGTGCTTAGTATCTGAGGTCTATAATGGTCTCTTTAGGGATTATACTTGAAGTAAATGATACCAGGAGAGTTAAGTGTTCTCAAGTTAAGTTATGCTAAAAAAAATAAATTGGTTCACTCAAAGAATCTTTCTTTTTGAAAATAACCCAATTTAGTCTCAATCAAATTTCCCTAGAAAACCTTGGAGTAAGGCTCCCACTGAGATTTCAAAAACATATCTCACTTCTAATTTTCACTTGACTTGTAGAGTCTCACCTTTGAGCTACAGGCAATTAATCTCTGTCCAGAACCCTAAGGGGAATCTGTCCTTCTTGACTTTGGAATGGTGGGAGGGAGTATGCTCCTCCATAAATTCACCCTTGGGGCTTGGTTATCTAGGAAAGCTCATTGAGCATGTTTGGGGAAAGTTGTCCAGTTCTGCTCCCCTTCACTCTTGGCTCCCAAGCCTGGCCACTGGAACAGTCAGGGTTCTGCACAATAATTCAGAATTGCCCTGCTACAATTCAATGTTTTTTGAAAGCAACGCATGACTGGTGGCTACTTAGTGTTTCCATAGGCACCAAATTAGGCTGATGTGCTGTAATTGTGAAAAACATATGGGCTTGCCGTCAAAAAATTCTGTGATCTTCAGCAAGTGACTTTGCTTCTCTGAGTCACAGGTTCCTCATTTTCAAAATTGGGGTCCTCGTAGGTATCTAACAGAGTTGCTGTGAGATTTCAATAAGACAATGTTTAGTAAGGAGCCTAGTGCACTGCCTGATGCACAGCACATGATCAGAAATGGCTATTGCTATATTTTTCATTGGATCATTTTTTAATCCATCAGGATCATCCTTATCAGTGTCATAGAAACAAGAGACTACTGAGGGGTCCCACTGAATGTGGCACTGGAAATATAAGTTACATCTCATTTTTAGTCTGCCATCGGCCTTTCCTTCTTTTTAGGGGAAATTATGCAACCACTTGAACTCTAATTCTCAGGGCTATATTATCTGGGAAACATTCAAACCTGGAAGAACTATGGGTTGAGCTGATCAAATCCGGTGAAAGATTTAGGGAAGAGCAAAGATGATGTTCCCCCAGTGTGATTCTGGGAGAGGTAAAGCTGAGTGAGAACAAGGGAAGCGAAAGAAGATCCTCCTGACATGGTTGGTGCTGACTCCAGACTCTAAAGTAAGTGGCAAATGGGGGCCTGGAATCAGGCAGTCTGTCCTGATAGGATCCCCTGTGATTACTCCTATGACAGGAGGATGATTAGCACTTTGAGGAGTGGAGAGGTAAGTTCTCTGGTGGATCCAAATTGCTTTAAAAACTCTAAGGAAGCTGTTGTTTGGGATTGGGCTAAGAGAAGGGACAGCAATATTGACAAGGAAAATACTAAAAACACAGCTAATTTCATGTCTTCCAATCTGGTTGAAGACTGAGAAGGTAGGTTCCTTTTTTCAAACCAAAAATACATTGTCTGCTTTCTTTTCATGTTACTCACTATGTCACTGACGCCAAAGTTGTCATGCTGAACTGTGGCCAAAAAGTGAATCCCTTCAGAAGACAGTTTCCTTCTGTTCCCCTATGGTATGCACTCAGATTTGAATCTGGTGGGTGACTCCAATAACTCAGAAACCACAATCAGATATAACATCCTTCGACTTCCAGGACACAAAAATGATGCCAGACAGAGAGAACAGATCACGTTCTTCTTGTCCTCATCATAGAATCCACCCAGACACACACTTGCAGAGTACCAACCAGGCATGAAGGCCTTGATGTTCAGGCTGAACAAAATAATGACTAAAAGCATGGACTGAAGACCCATGCTCTCTGGTTGTGATCATTACAAGCTGTATGACTTTGAGAAAGTGACTTAAACTATCTGAGACTGCGTTACTGGTTTGTACCTTTCACACACTGCTAAGAGTTAAGTCCTCTTGTGTACCATGTTCAGCGTGCCAGCCCTCTCTGAATTAGCTTGCATAGGGCTCCCAGAATTTAAATTTTATCCTATTGAATTTGAAGGAAATTGCTTTTTTTCCTACAATGCTATTGCACTTCACCAAATAACGGTCTTTACTGGAAATTAGCACAACTCTCCACAACAGGAACAAGCTAAAAACATATCCCTTTACTTTTTTTTAACTGCAACAAACACTAAAATAGCTACATGTCTGATGTAGGCAAGAATAAAGCCAGTTATAGAAATTTGTTTGGACTTCTTCCAAGAAACTTTCCCCCTTCTAATTAGTTTGATCCCTCTCACTGTTTTCTCTCCTCAAAAAGACTTAGAACTCAACGTAGCCTGGCATGTGCTTTTTGAGTATCTTGGTTTTCCATCAAAATGCCAGCAGCCCAATGGTACCCTGCATATAAATGGGGATCAATAAGTGGTTTTTTGGTTGATTTATTTAGTCTTTGGAACATTGACTTTTGTAGTGAAATTTCAAAGACTTCTAATCAAGAGTTGTTTCATTCTCCTGAATAACAAGATTGGAAGGTGTTTTCTTTCTTTCTGGTAGAATAAAATCTGCATGTCCTGGCGAAAGCTTAGGAAATGTATAATTGATGTATTTTTGAAATGCTTCCCTTGTTTCCTGTAATTCCTCCTCCAGGAAATCTTTCCAGTTTGTCATAATGCCTAGTTGTTTCGCTATGGACAGCAGCTCCCCCTGAGTGTCAACGAGTTTATCCATCACATTTCCAAGCGTGGTCTTATGTGTCTTCTCTGCTTCTTGAAGCACTTCCTGGACCTCTTCTTGCTTTTGTCTCTGAGCCATGCAATAGTACACGTTCATCTCATGTTCTTTTTCTTTTATCATTTGGTTCAAACTCTTGCTCTGATCCTTTATAGCTGTTACACCAGTATTCAAAATTTCCTCCATGGCTTTTCTACAAAAGATAGGGATTTAGAAGTTAGATGGGTTAGCCACTAAAAACAAAACGATGTTGTCTTTTGCTTCAGATGTATGAGAAATTGTGGCAGTGTTTAGATGAGCCATCAGTCTGAGACAGGCGGGTAGAGATGAGCTTTTGGATTACACTAGCTGTTAGCAATCCAAAAACATTTTTTACAAAGGGAGATCGCCCACTGTCTTCCCTGCCACAGACTAGGGTGAGGCCTAGTAGCCTAGTGTCTGATGGTAATTTTAGGGACCTGAGTCCTCTGTGGCCAGAAAAACATGAATGCAATGTGATTAAAAATGAAGAAATTGGGTCAGGGTTCTAAACCACTAGAGAAAGTATTTCTATCAATCCAGCTACTTCCCTTTAGCCAAAAGGGAGGAAACTATACTCACAGTTTTATCTGAACAATTCTCTATGATAGCCACCTCAAATCTTTTGGTCTCAAAACCTTTCCACTCTTAAAATGACCAAGGAACCCAAACAACTTTTGTTTGTATGGGTGATATCTAGTGGAACTGACAGTATTAGAATTAAAAGTGAGACATTAAAAAATATTTATACATTTATGTAAGATATGATTAAATCTATTAAACGTTAAATGTAATTAATTTACCTTTTTATGAAAAATACACTTTCCAAATTAAAAAAATTTTGGTTAGAAAAGTAGCATAATTTCATATTTTTTGCAAAACTCTGCTTATCTGGCTCAATAGAAAAAGAGATGGATTTTTCATATTGTTTCAATCTGTTGTTACATCACATGTCATAAAATCCTGGAAAATGCCCCTCTGTACTCATGAGCTAATGAGAGTGAAAAGGCAAATAATATCTTTGTATTATTAAGAAAATAGCTTTGACCTCAGGGACCCCTGATAGGGTCTCAGGAACACTGAGCATTCTTTGGACACTTGGAGAACCACCACTAAATGAGTTCACAGGCCTTTGGTTGTAATGTATGTAACTATATGTAATTTATAGCAGCCAACTGTGTTGAATTCTTACCATGTCCCAGGCAAGCAAGTGGATGAGCAACCCATGCATACATTATTAGCTCGTTTCCTCAAAATGAATCCATGAGGTGGGTCTATGATTCTGCCTATTTTACTGATGAGGAGACTGAGGCTCACAAAGGTTAAGTGACTTGCCCTATTTCACTTAATCAGTACAAGTGGCAAAATGAGCAACCCAGGCAATCTAAATCCAGGTCAAAAGCTTTTAGCCATTGCATGCACTTTCGGTGGGCATCTCTGCTTAACCTAGTTTCAGAAGAATCTCCCAAGATTTGAGAATCAAATAACTTACAAATGTTGATTCAAATATGTATGATTATTCCTGAAAATCCTCACCCTCTGCCTCTGAGTCTAATACAATCTTCCCAAGACTTAGCACCTTCCTTATCTCCTAACTTCTAACCTCCAAGATGCAATTCTCTCATTGTCTCTGATTCTTTCAACTTGACTTCAAACATGACAGACTTCCCTAATTGTGAGGTAAGTATCAGTTGTCCTCAGCCTTTGTGGCTTCTATGCAGTATTTCTCTCCTCCCTTTTCCCACCAGTTAGGCTACATCTATGATTAATAACAAGGGTTAACATTTACTGAATATTTACTGTGTCCAAAGGACTGTGTTAAGCATTTGACATCTATTACATTTCTTAATTTTCATAATAACTGAAGATTGTACAATTTTTATTTATTACCTCTTATTATTCCCATGTAAGAGGGAATGTAATTTCCATGTAAGGAAATTGAGGCTTAGGGAGATTTAGTTATTGTTCAGTGACACAACTGAGCAAGTGGGAGAGCTCCCGCCCTTAACCATGACCTGCTGCAACAGTATGAGAGAGAATTGTAAATTTTTTATCAGGAGGACGACACAAGGAAAGTAACATTTTAGAATTATTATTCTGGTAATAGTGGTTAAATTGCAAAGTAATGGGGTGAAGTAGAGAGATGAACTGGTACTATATTTTGCAACATTCTGGGTGTGCAATGATTAGGGTCTGAATTAATCAAGAAAGGGACAGGAAGAGGGAGAGAAAAGGATAAGTCCAAGAAATATTACAAAGCCGTAAGTGCCAGAGTTTGTGTTGGCTAGGATACAGGGGAGGCAGAAAGAAGAAAAATCCAGACGAACTTCCTGATTCTCAGCCTGGGTCACAGGAGAATGGAGGTGCCATCAGAAGAAGTCACACTGTGGCCAGAGCCAGGAGGGAGCCTCTACACACACCCTGATGATTTAGTCTGATGTTTCATAGAATCTTCACGATATTGGAGAGGCTATAAAGGTGGCGACTAGGGACCCTGGGGCTTTGCTTAGGAGGAACTGGTAGGAAGCTTCCTTGAGCCAGGCTCAAATCTCCACAGATTAAGTGGTACTCCTTCTCGGGAACCACAGCAGCTCTGTCCCATGCTGGTGTGAGCTTCCTGCTGGCTTTTCCTGGTTTTCTCCCAGCCCACACAGAGGATGTGTTCATCTATGGGGCCAACTAGAAGGTGCCACCAGAGCTGGTCCTAGGTAAAACTGCTCAAATGAAGTGCATCTTAGATGACTCCAGCTCCCACCCTCCGTAGTACCCACCCCACCCCACCCCACCCCCACCACCCTGGCCTAAAACACCTTGCTCTAGAGATCTCTTCTCACTAAAACAATCTGGTATTTTTTTAAATGTTCTTTCCAACTTCTCTCAGCTTATGTCAGAGCTTGAATTTCTGATCCTGTGGGATTCACTCCTTTTGGTTTAAGGTCAGAGTATCTCTGATCTTTATTCTGATAATTTCCTTGAAATCATGGAATTTGAAGCCAGGAGGAAAGTGGGTGCAGGGCATGGAGAGATGGTCTGGAGCACCCATTCAGCTTTCTATCTCCCCTGTCTGGCATGGTGTCTGGTGTGCATACAACAGGTAACCAATAAATGAGTGAAAGAATGGGTAGTATAGATTTAGTTCTCCCCAAAACATATTTTATGCCAAACAATTAATTTAAAAACAGCTAAATTAGAGCATTATTAAAGCTTGAAATAATTCATGTTTAAAAAGGTTTCTTAGCATAAGTAAAATATTCATCATAAAAAGTCAATTCTTGTGGTTTATCTAAAATATTTTTTTGATTTATACAAATTACCCACAACGTTTTTTTTTTTTTTTCTCAAAAGAGGGCCTAGAAATCGTATTATATGGAGAAGGAGTAAAGGAACTGGCTTAGTACTTTTTGTTTTTCTTTCTTTTCTCCTCCAAACGAATGCTTGAACAGTCTTTCTCTCTTCTGAAATATCTGGAGGATCACTATGCATTGGGGAGAGGCAGAATTAGAAGCCAAGTGTGGATGTGAGGATGAGACCCAGCACATTCTGGATCCACATTAGGAAGCACATGACAAGTAAGGCATTCAGCATTTTAATCAACCACTTCAACCAACTGTAAAATTCCTGGAACAAAAGGAATCAGGAGGCTCACCAGTGCCTGGTAGGCATCCAGCAGAAGGAATGGCAGGTTCAACTGGATGACCTCCAATGACCCTCCTGACATGATTAAATGAACGTTTATCCTTCTTTCTCTAAGTGGTGAGGTCTATCTGCCTTCTCTCACTTTATGAGGCTCTAATCTTGGGATTTCAAAATGACACATGGTATTTACATGCAGTGTTGGCTAGAAATTGAATAATTTTTGAATAATTTTTGAATAATTTTAGTGTGTGTTCATATATATCTATAGGATTCGGTCTGATATTTTATAAAATGGGTTCTCAGAGAAGAAAACTAGATTACTAAATAAAAATAGAATCTAATATATAATAATCCAACCTCATTAGACTCTTGAGGAAAAAATAAAGCATGGGAAAAACCATACTAGCAGCTGATTTGTGGTTTGCTCTATTTAGGGACTCTCTTAGCTTTCTCTCTGTGTGTTTGGGAGGTTATTGAAATGGTACAAGATATATTGCTCACAGGTTTAAAGAATAATATCAGGCTGTTCCTTCCCTTCTACCTATTAAGTGAAGTTTTCATTTTCCCTATATGTTGCTAAAAGCACACTTTTCAATCTCCTCTCTATGTCCATTAGTAAAAGTCTTGGTTCTTAAGACAATAAGGACCAATATTTCATTTCTCCATTTCTTCAATTCCTAAATTACAAAGGGATTTGTTCCCAAAATTCATTTGTACATCAAGTATTTAGAGTGATACTGAACAAACTATTAACCCATTTTTTCACTTGAATTATAGCACTGTTAGCACTATTTTAATCGGTTATAACCACGTGTTTTAAGGAAAATATATTCTAACTTTCCACCTGGGAACCTACTCCACCCTGGTCTTGCAGAAGAACTAGTGATATCCCCAACCTGAGGTGACAGGAATTGCATAGGTTTAGTGGGGGGACATCTCCAGAGGCCACCCCTTAGTGGCACATCTATATCTCAGGGTTATTCATATTCTTAACCTTCCCTTGGTTCTGCCTCATTACACTATCTACCTTCCCTCTACATGTTTGTTGGTGCTGCTCTCACTCTTTCCAGTCTTTCAAAAATGGGATCTCCTTCCTCTTTCTAAGGCCCAACCCAAGACTAACTGCCTCCAACAAACCTAGCTTACCATGTAGCCAACACACTTGATCTTTTCAGGACTTTCTCAGCATTTATGTGTTCTTTCTACCCATCCTTCTAGCCTTGGTCTATGGGATAGCCATGCTTTAGTCACTACACATTTTGAGGAAACACCCTTATTTCCTTGCAGCAGAACTCAGGACCACATCCATAGAAGGCACTTTATAAGCTCTGGTGAAATGAGCATGGCAGTGTAATGGAAGGTCATAAACTTCAGTATGGGATAGGCCAGGGTTCACAACGGGCCCCATCACCTCTTCTCTATTGACATTTGGCAGATTGCTCAATCACTCTCTTAAGACTCAGGGACTTCATCTGAAGATATGTAGGATGTCAGAATGCCTTGGGAAGGGATATGAGAATTCAGTGAGAAGCACACAAAGGGCCTTGCATATGCTGCATGTTAACTAAGGGTAGCTATCATTAGCAATTATAGACATGAACACAAAAATTCCTGAGCAGTCACTTCATTCATGCCTTTGTCCTGGGCTAGCAAACACTTAGAACCTTTCTAAGCAAAACTTGCCTGCTTGCTCTCTTCTCTCCCTCCCTCTCTCCTTCCTTCCTTCTTTCCTACCTTCCTTCCTTCCTTCCTTGATAATCTATTTAGAATCTAATCACCGCAGTCCACAAAAAAGTTTTCTGTGAATTTAGCATATTTATCATAATATGTAAATGTTCTGAATCCTTAATTCTTCAGTGGAAGTTTATAGTCAAATAAAAGATCTACAGTCAAATTCTAAACAGTAGTCCTTCTCCATATATTCATTTCTGCAAATGCTGTAGAGAACACTGGAATCCAGCAATGTCTAGAAATAAGATCTGATGTGCTGCAGAGTGGGTTCAGCTAATTGGAACAAATTTGAAGCTTTGTTTAATAAATATTTAATGCATGCATACCATGTGCCAGGCTCTCTGCCAGGCATTTGGAAAACATCAATGGAAAAAATGGACATTCTAGTTGGATATTCTTAAACAAGAGACATGGCCATTCCCTAATTTTAGTCAACTTATTTAATAAAAAGGCAGCCATCAAAAATCTTCTATTCAACCCTCACAGAGGAAAGGGCCAGAGGTTGGCAGGGTGGCTGGGGTTGGGAGGAGGGGTAGGATGGTGAAAGCAGCAGAGTGGAAGGAGCAGACACTGCAGATGTGTGAGGAGTAGACCCCAGAAGGAGTAGACCTTCTTCTACAGGAGAGACAGAGTTCCTGCAGATGGAGGGTGGGGAGAAGGGAGAGGAGGATACAATCTTTCACTGCATTGGACCACAACTCATTTGGGCATCACCACCTTCTCTAACTTTCTCCCAGAATCCTCTTTCACCTTCGTTTTCCATCTCAACAATGATTTATAGCCTGTGCATGAAGGAAGGTACCACTGAAACAGTCACAGCTACAGCCTTCACTCTTATTTATCTGCAAAATAAACATTCTATAGGATTTGACCTTTGGCCCTGTTCTAAACAGTTCTAACAAAGAAGATTTTTACCCATTAATCACAAATAGATTTGTTCCTTAAGTCAAAGAGCAGAGCAAAACAGACAAGTCCTAGAATACAAGGCCAAACACAGAGGTTTCAGTCTTGGTTCTGCTGCTGAAGCTGCATGATCTTAGGCAGGTCACTTAGAAGCTGGAAACTGTGGTTTTTCTCTTGGTCCCAATAATCACTAGGGATCCTGACTGCTCTTCTGTTAAGAGTGGCCAATTCCATTAAATGTTCATTGCACACATAAAAATGGTTACTTTGGTATTCTTTAAAAAAAGTGATCTGATTTATGTAGAAATTATTTCTGATTATGTACAAATATAAAGACCCAATTATGTCAAAAGGGCACAGAAAGACATGGGCCCCATTATTTAAAATGAATGTCCCTGGGAGATGGGGAGTGTAGGAAAGCAGTGAGTCAGGACTTAGCATGTTTTGCCCTATATATTTCCAAGTGTCAATTCCATTTACAGCATGTATTACTTGTATAGTAAGGAAAAGACCAAAAGTAATACAATACATGCTGGCATATGATATCAGCTAACAAATGTAAAGATTGACTTTTATGTGTTTATGCGGAAATATTTCTTGATTACTCTCCTCAGCCTCTTAAAACTGGAGATACAGAATGCAAAGCACATTTTTCAGGATGGTAGTTATCTCTTGAGTGGGGGGAGAGGAAGGAAATGTGACTGAGGAAGAACACATGGGAGAACCAGAAGTGTTTGCAATTTTCATTCTCTTCAGAGGAGTGGTATGTCCTTGAATATTCATGCTATTTTTTCTTTAAACTACACACACACACACACACACACACAAACATGCATACACATTCTACAATATATTACATATTGTTCTCTATGTTTGAAATACTCCATAATAAAAATGTAAAAACACAGAACCTGGGAAATATGTGCCTCAACCTTATAGCCCTTGCTCCAAGCTGTTTTGGCCGGAGTAAGATACTGATTTTCAAATGTGTTCTCTGGAATACCTTTTCTGGGCCTGCATTACTTCTTGGGCCATTTGTCTCTCTTCAGCCCTAGCCTTCTCCACAGCCTGGACCTTCTCCCTGTGGCACTCCATCATAATCCTCTGGATTCTATGCACCATGCGTTGTTCCGCAGCCAACTGTTCTCTCTGTAGTGCGTCTTCCATGTTTTGGTGCACCTCTATCTTGGTTTTGGCTGCCATTTCCTTAAGCAACAGTTAAATGGGTTGAGATGTTACAGCTTTGATTTATTTTTATTTTTACTTTTTTTTTGTTCTAATATTTGGTTTTTTAAATTTCATTTATTTTCAGCGTAACAGAATTCATAGTTTTACACCACACCCAGTGCTCCATGCAATGCGTGTCCTCCACAATACCCACCACCAGGCTCCCCCAACCTCCCACCCCCTGCCCCTTCAAAACCCTCAGGTTGTTTTTCAGAGTCCATAGTTTTTGTTTTAAGTGGGCTCCACAAGAGCCCAATGTGGGGCTTGAACCTATAACCCTGAGATCAAGGGTCAGATGCTTAACTAATTGAGCCACCCAGGTGTCCCTAAAGCTTTGATGTTTAAAAATGCACACTAAAAGGTTATTCAAATCATAGTTCATCAACTTGATGGAATGTGCTCCTGTGAACACTGATGATTTAAAAGACTGCGGGGGCGCCTGGGTGGTTCAGTTGGCTAAGTGTCCAACTCTTGATTTCAGCTCAGGTCATGATCACTGAGTCATGAGATCGAGCCCCGCCTTGGGCTCCCTGTTGGGCACAGAGCCTGCTTAAGATTCTCTCTCTCCCTCATGCTTTCTCTCACTCTCAAATAAATAAATAAATAGAAGACTGTGTATAATATGGAAACTTTCATTTACACAATGTTAATACCAGAAATGTTGCAAACCATAAAACATAAATATTTATATAGGTAATATTGGAATATTCCCTAATATGCAAAAAGGAAAATAGATTTTTTCTTTGATTGTCCAAACATTCTATAATATCATGTTAGAGATATATAATATGATTCTCCTTTAGGAAGTCAATCCTGGAAAATGACAGAAATAATTACTATGTCTCCCAAGTGTCTCCTGGGTACAAGGGAACCTGAAGCTCAGACAGCTAACAGTTGCCCATTACTGTAGTCACAGAAGCTTGTCTGCTGGTCCTCTTGCCATCTGAGCATTCTAGCTCATTAGCATTGCGGGGCCCTTTCTCTTTCACCAAGGGGACAGGAACAAGAGCTTCATTGCTCCAGAGTAGAAGGGCCTGTGGATGCCTTTGGCCAAGTAAAAAGAAGAAGCACTAGTCAAACCAGGACTCAAGAAAAACAGATTCTCAAGGAAAACCCTGTAACCATTTTGGAAATGGCTACTAACTCCACTGTGTGCCAGGCACTGTGCTAGGCCCATGTAGTACAAACACAAGAAGACTGAAATCCTCCTCCTCGAGGACTCTGTGTCTAATGCAGATCTAGAGGAAACCAGCAACTTAATCATGCAGTGTTTTAGTAAAAATGCAAGAAAGGAGGAGCAATGAATTCTGTCTAGAGTTTTCAAACTTTCACTTAAAAGTAAATTTTTATCTCTATTTAAAGGATAACAAGAGGGCATAAAGAAGTTATTTCACAGAACTAGGAACAGAAACAGGATTCTCAATGACAGTTTCTTGCTTTAGTGCTGGCTGTGGTGCTAGGGTCTTCCAAGAGATTCATCAATTTATTTTCATTCCAGAAACCCTGTACAATCTTCTAATCACAGTGAGGATGTCTGCTTGCTTTCTCTCTTTCTTTCTTTTGAACTCTGTGTCTCAATGGAACCTGAAACTACTTCAGCTTTTTAGAAAAAAAGTGTTTCAACAATTAAAATATTTGTTAGATTTTTTTAAAAAGATTTCATTTATTTATTTGACAGAGACACAGCGAGAGACGGAACATAAGCAGGGGGAATGGGAGAGGGAGAAGCAGGTTTCCCGTTGAGCCAAGAGCCCAGTGCAGAGCTCTACTGCTCCCAGGACCCTGGGATCATGACCTGAGCCAGAGGAGGTCGCTTAACCAACTGAGCCACCCAGTTGGCCCAAGACTTCGGTTTTTTCAAGAGAAGGAACGTTTTCAACTTCCCACTTTGGCTACTCCAAGGGTGACAATTTTAAAAAAGGAATAAAACAACAAAACAATTTTAAGAATCTCTCCAGAGTGGCTTCAGTTCATGTATTTACAAAGAAATGTTAAAGAAAACATTGGCTGTTTAGAAATGCCAGCTAGGTTTTCCATATGCAGAGGGCTTTGTCTCTGAGAAGACTAGAACTTTTTGATGATAAAACATTTTATGTGGAAATACTTCTAAATGTCTTTAGCATTTATCTTACTTCATAAAAAAGAGTATAGTGAACATATTTTAACCCTTCTTGATGACCCAGGCTGGTAGATAAAAGAGAACAACTGTATTGAGCTAAATACTTTATACTACACTTAGTAATTGTTCAAGTTATTGGGCTACTTGTCTCTGTTAGAAATGATCCCAGACTGCTTTGCTTTTTGAGATCTGATATCTGATTTTTGTAATTTTTTCTTCACATGCTATTGTGTTGATGACCCTCTGTTTTCACTGCTGTCTGTGAGCTCCTTTTTGTTATTTCTAGTTTTAATCTATTTTGGATTTGTGACACTGAGCAGCCACATCTGTTGGGTTCAGGCTGTCAAGTAAGTGTAAATAACATTTGAGTGGGGAATGAAGAGGGTCTGCTATGAGTAATAAGCCCGAGTTTCTGTCTTGTAGTCGGAGGCTTTATTTAAATTCCTCAGGGATATTTTAAATTATTTCTGGGTTTTCAAGTATATTCTCAGTAATTGAGATTGCTGAATGGTTGAGTTTTAGATAGATAAAGGAGTATCATAAAATATTTCTATTTGAATCACAGAATTTAGAAATGACACTCCAGCCCTTAATTTTGGCTTGGTTCTGAACTGGGATTCAAAGAATTAAATGAATCCTTCTTTTATGTAATGATGTATTAA
The DNA here is from genome assembly GCA_004024625.1 of Mellivora capensis. NCBI lineage: Eukaryota > Metazoa > Chordata > Mammalia > Carnivora > Mustelidae > Mellivora > Mellivora capensis. Next base: position 35,878 of record PISX010016226.1, read on the forward strand.
AAGCAAAATCATTTTACTGCCTCACAAAGTATGTGGAATATATATTTAAGGTTACAAAAATAATTCAATGGCTGACTGTTTGGCAGTGTTCGTATTCAATGGAAAGTCTCCCAGTTAAATTACTTTTACTGAAATGCATTTTGAGTAAATCAGCTCATATATTGAGATATTATAAGAAACAGCCTCATGAAATCCATATTTACTGCACTGATGTGTGACAGACATTTATGACACGATGTCTCCCTTAGAAGAAGCTTTTCTCAGCTATCACGCGTAGGAATATCTGGGCTTCTCTGAGTATCTGATTTGGTTTTGCCTAATGGACATGGTGATTCATGGCATTTTCCTCTTCACACTGACTGCCAGAAAGTTCAAGGCCCAAATAGTGATAATTGCACAGGAACTGATGCATATATACACTTTTAAGTTTTTAATTCACTCCTGACTTCATTATATTTTCTACTCTAATTTTCCCTTAGCTTCCATGTTATCATTTTGTTTTCAATATCATTGTATTTGGAAAAAGTTAATATAAACATCTTTGCAAAGTACTACCTACCCATCGTCCATTGGATAAGATCTTGAGATTTTGTTTAACAGCAAGCACTGAGACTTGCGCCAAATTCTTTTTTTTTTTTAAGATTTTATTTATTTATTTGTCAGAGAGAGCGAGCACAGGCAGACAGAGTGGCAGGCAGAGGCAGAGGGAGAAGCAGGCTCCCTGCTGAGCAAGGAGCCCGATGTGGGGCTTGATCCCAGGATGCTAGGATCATGACCTGAGCCAAAGGCAGCCGCTTAACCAACTGAGCCACCCAAGCGTCCCAAATTCTTAATATCATAAAAGAGTAATACCTGGTGAGATCTACATATCTGAATTTAATGGTATTTGGTTTTAGAATAGCTTGGTTTTCTGCTCTTCATATTGGCGATCTCAAACTGTAATACATGTGAGAATCAGATGGGCTGCTGGTTAAAAACCTAGCCCCTGACTGGGTAGGTCAGGTGGGGCCTGGAAATCTGTGTGTTAAGCTCCCAGGTATGTAGACTCTAAAGTAGGTTGTTCATAGACACCACTTGAGAAACAATAATGATGTGTATGTCTGGGTACCCTAAGTTGAAACAATCCTATGCATCCCTCTAAAGACAAATCACTCCTTCATTACACTAAAAATATCCGTGGGTGCCCAGATGGCTCAGTTGGTTAAGCATCTGCCTTCAGCTCAGGTCATGATTCCAGGGTCCTGGGATCAAGTGCTATGTCAGGCTTTCTGCCCAGGAGGGAGTCTGCTTCTCTCTCTCCCTTTGCCCCACCCCCATTTGTGTGTGTGTGTGCACACTCTCTCTCTCAAATAAATAAAATCTTTAAGAAAATATGTCCCTGAGATGGCAGTATAAATGTGAATTCCCAAACCCTAGATGAGTATTTTAGAAAGGCCAACCTCCTTCTAACTTTTGCCCTTCACATCTTCTTAGGAATTCTACTTCAGCACCAAGGGTATCAACTCCAGGCAAAGGCTATATGGGGTACAATCAACGTGAGTTCCTTGAAACTGGCATCACAGCTTGGTCATCCTTGTATTTTCACAGCCTAATGCCAGGAGTGATATTCAAAATGTATATTCTCTGACAGCAGCACTGGTGCAGGGGCCTGAAGTTCCCCCACTGTTTTAAAGGATTGTCCCCTTCATTGCTAGATTGGAGGAGGTCTTGGAATCTGAGAGAGCATCCAGGGAGACTGGGGGGGGGGTGTCGTTATTTATCAACTGATAGAGAAGTATTTAAATACTTATAGAGCCATACCAGCAGATGCCAGTGGTGCAACAGTCCACGTAGATGTACTTAAATGCTCTTCATGTTTTGAGCTAAAAGAGGGAATGGGCGGGGAACCCCTGCAGCCCACTTCTCAGGGACCACAGCCACTAGAGCCAAGCAGGGAGGATCTCACTACCCTTTAGGAACCCTGGGGCAGAGCTCCTTTTCCTGCCAACAAATTTCTTGAGGAAAAGGACAGTCTATTTAATCTCATCTAATACCCATCTGATATACAGTAGGTGCTCATTACCGAAACAATGAATAGATGGGCTGGTAGTCCCTGAATTGTTTATTAGCTCTGTTCTTATTAAGTTACGCTGAATCTGGGGCCAGACTTCTGCCACCTTCCCTCCAGCCTCTGCCCATAAATCATCACATCTACACCATGTCCTGTCCTGTCCCTCCCATGGCTGCCATACGAAAACAGTTCTATATCCTTTTCCTTTGATCAGATTTTGTAACTGAGGTACTTAACTAAATAATGAATTCCTGGACCTCTGCCTGGAAAGTGGGCCAGTTACCTACAGTTGTGTGCTTGAGCAAGCTCCAGGTTACAAAGAAGACCCCTCATTGTTTGCCCTCTGGTGCTGCAGGAAATACTTCAGTAACAGCTTAGGGTCCCTCTAGGCACTGCAGTAAATGCAAATTGAGGGAAGAGGAGGCAATCAGAGAGCTTGGGAGAAGGAAGAAAATAGCCTACTTCCTTTGTTTGGCCCCAACTTGAACACTTGCTAAGTCAAGGCTCCGTGCTAGACACTGGGCTAGAGTGGGAATGAGAGACATGCCTACTAGAGGCTACGGTCATGTGTGGGGCAGAAGTAATCACGCAGGCTATTTACCTGCAATGTTGATGGGTGAAGACAGCTGTAAAAGGGGACAAGGTGTCAAGGCAGTGCACGGTGGCAGGGAAGAGCTGATCAGGTAAAACTTCCCTCAAGTTTGAGCTAAATCCCACGTTTGAGCTAAATCCCATGAAGTGGGGGAAGAACATTCTGCAAAGACCCTGAGGTGGGAAGGAGGTGGTGCATTCAGGTTTGAGGACCCAAAAAAGGGCAGTGAAAGGGAAGGGCTGGGGCAAGAGATGTGGTGGGTAAAGTAGACGGGGTAGCTCATTTGGGCCTTGAAACCCCATAAAAATTTGGATTCATCACATCAGAGACCATGGGATTCTCCCACACCCATCCATCCCTGCTGCTCTCATCTGCTAGTTCAGCATCTCTTCTGTAAAAATCCTGGGTCTCCCATCCAACCTCCAGGAAACACCCATCAAGGTTTTACATATTTTGTTTTTTCTCTCATTCGTTTGCCAGAGCTTTTTACTAACCTATGTACCCTTTAAAAAGACAACAAACAAGTCATCATAAAAACCTGTAAATCTTTTTGGTGTGCTTCTTTCAGAATCTGAATATCAATTTTGTGTTGGCTATTTGCTTCCTCAAGTGCTTTCTCGACTGCTTGTTTTTGACGTTCATCAGCCTTTGAAAGAAACAGCCCATACGTATTAATATTTATAATGTATACACTTACATTAACACAAATTTTTAATGTTTACTGAAAATTAGCAAACACGATGGGGCTCCTAATTACTTGTTCTGTTCCCATCTCAGCTCTCCCACAGCAAACTGGCTGCCTCAGCCAGAGATGCGTTAACACATCCCCCAGTTGATGGCTAACATCACCATTCTGTGAATTGCTAAAGAGAGCTTTCCTGTAAGCTGCTGAGCTGTCTTGTCTTTGGCACTGTATTTCTTGCTTGACTGACTATCAAAGGAATGTGTGCTCATTCCAGAAAATCTGGAAAATACAGAGAAGTGTAAAGATGCACAAAGCTAGAACTTGCAGAGAAAGGAGGCTGAGCACCATCCCTGACCTCCATCAGACATTCAGAAAGAGGTTTTATTATTTTATCTGAAGAGAATGCCTAGATCATTAGATATGCTGACATGCAAACTGGAGATTACTCATAAAAGCATTGCTTTGTATTAGGGTGTATAAGTAACAGGTTGCAATTGATTTGAATTTTACTCTTATTGATAAAGAGAGATGACTACTAAGGCTTTTATTCATATTACCCTTTGCACTTAGAACATTTTGCACTTTCAAAGTACTCTAATACAAAGCTTGTGCTGGCTCAGATGCTGGACAATTCTAACACTCTTTGTTATGAGTCTATGTTATAAAGAAACTGAGAATTAAGGTTCCAAGCACTGTGGCTTGTCCTGGTCTCACAGAGATTCTCTTTGGGAAGTTGTTTGTTATTCTATCTATGACTGGAAGTAGTAGGGGCTGAAGGATTGAGATTTTGCTTCAGTTAAGTGCCTGGGATCTGACTGTGAGTCCCAACACACTCAAATTGGCCCTACAACCCTCAGCAGTCACAGGGACAAGGTATCAAGGACTTTGGAGAGAACGGAGCAAGGAGAGCAGAATTTGGCAAAACTAGGCACTTGGTCAGGGGTGTTACACACTGTACAAATAGGAAACAATAATAAGCAATTATCATCAAGGATTTGTTTTTTATGTTTTAATCCAGTGAGATTAAAGTAAACAGGAGTCATCCACACAGAGGGGCAATTCAGAAGGAAGGAAGCTCCTAATGGTGTCTGCTTCTCACTAAACACCTCCTGTGTTCCAGAATATTATTTCATTGAACTGTTAACAATCCTATAGAATCTTACTGTTCCTCTTTTACATGTGAAGAAGCTGAGACTGCAGAGTTGAAGAACTCGCCCAAGGTCCCACAGATAACCAGGATTTAGTCAGTTCTGCCTATGGTTTCAGACATATCCAGAGAGTGAAAGAACCGTAAACATGTATTTAGGTTGATATCCAGCTTCTTTTACCTGAACCCATACGTCAGCTTCTGCTTTTGCAATAAGTTCTTTGAGTGCTGCCTCTTGAAATTGCTCTTCTTTACTCAGAATATCTGCCCCGATATCTGTGTATTTGAGGAAAAACAGTCACAAGAATCCACAGGCTGTTTTTTCCTTTTCATTATCACTTAGTTATTAGTGTTCTCTAAAAGATACACCTTTTAGATGTCAATCTTTTCTTTAACGATACTGATGAAAAGGGTAGGTTTTTCCCTAATTAATGAGGAGGGAGCTCACAGCATCGTTGGGCCTGGAGACAGTCTGTTCCCTTCCTCACACTCAGGCCACATAATAAGCAACTGGGGAAGTAAAGTGGCAGAAAACAGTACATTCTGTGGTCCCAGAGCAGAGCAGTGAGAGAATATTAGAGTGATACTAGCACGTTATCCTGCTCCCCTCTCTCTGCCCTGATCTGGGTGCTGGTGTTACCTCCCTCAGACAAGTGGTAGCACAATGCTCTCTTCACTCTATTGCAGGCCTTTCTTCATGTGTAGGTCTTCATGGTTTAGCTGCTTCCGTTGTGGAGTGAGTAAGCGGGTAGCTGTTTAGTACTTCTCGGTCAATTACCTCATTTAAAGTCCACATAATATTCCCATAATAATAGCCTCTCCACTTAGACAAGAAAAAAAAGCCAAAGGGGTTAGAGGTGGTACCAGGTAGCTAGGGACAGAGCTAGACCTGCAGCTGAGCTCCCTCTTCGCCTGCCAGAGTAGACCATCAGGTGGCTCAGGACTTGCGTGCAGGCGGCCAGCCTTCTCAGTGCTCAAGTCACACACAGCGTCATCTTTTCCTCAGTCTAAACTCTTATCATTCCACTTAACTCTCACATCTTAGACTTATTGAATTATTAACTTTTCATGTGTTTAGGTCTTGACGATCAACTTCTGAAAATTACAAAACATATCTTATATTACTGTGTCTCTCTCCCGATGCCTGGCTTGGTGATAAGTACAGAGAAGGCATCGTGACTTTATGTTCACAAAGTCACTGTGAACATATGTGTTTGCCCAACATCTCTGCTCTCCCTCTGGTAACAGGACCCATTTCTTTCAAGAATGTTCCTCTCTCACGTCAGGTTGTTCGGGGGTGCTGCAAATCACAGCAGCCAACCTACTTGGCCCATTATATTGTCACCATCTTTCAGGCCACACAGTTGGCCCAGGGTTGGGCACATGCTCCAGCCTGGACAACCAGGCTCCTCTTTAGGATTTTATGTAAGGATGTGAGGAGAACATAGCTTTTTCCTCTGAGATTTCTAAGCTGGAGGTAATAGGCACTTAGAGCAGTTTGGGACCCTTCTACTCTTTTCCCAGATGCTGGAATAAGTCTGGCTGGTAGTAAATAATTAGGCCAACTCATTGAGAACAAGCGTGGATAGACTGAAAGCCCTGGTACTGGATCCTTCTTGGGTTTCTCTGTTAAAGGGTCAAGGAATTCTCTTTTATGCATAGTCTGACTTGTGTTTCTGTCACCTGCTACTGAAAATCCATGTTTGATGGCATTAAGAGTCTTTGCTATTAGATTCATGAATTTAAGCACATAGGGCAGTGACTACTATGGTAGAGATGGGCATATACTACATAGGCTCAACACTGTGTAGGTATGATAATGAAAGATCTAGGGAGAAAAGGTGACTAGCATGGATCATCAATGTACTAAAACTTCATAAAAATGTGATACAACTGTAGGCTATTACTTTTTAATGCTTAAATTTCATTATTTTATATTAATTGTTCTCAACCCTGATTGTACAACAGGATTCCTGCATAGCTTAAAAAAAATACTTGGAAAGGAAGACTACCAATACAAAGAACAACTTGGATGGATCTCAAGGGCATAACGCTAAGTGAAAAAAAGTCAATTTCAAAGATTTACATACTATATCATCCCATTTATATAACATTCTCAAAGGGATAAGATTATAGTGCTGGAGAACAGATTAGTGGTTGCCAGTGGCTCAGAGTAGGGTGTGTTAAGGGGTAACACAAGGGAGTTATTTGTGGTGACAGAGCAGTTCTCTGTCCTGATTGTGGTGATGGTTACATAAGCCTACACGTGATAAATTTCATAAACTATACCAAGAAAAAAATGAATGTAAGGTCTGCACCTGAGTTAACAGTATTGTTCCAATACCAATTTCCTGGTTTTAACAATATACTAGCATTATGTAAGATACCAATGAGAGAAACTGGAGGAGTACAAGGGAACTTTGTTCTGTTTTTAAAACTTGTGAGTCTCAATTTCCAAATGAAAAGCTATTAAAATATAAAACAAATATAAAAAAATAAAAACCAGGGGCTCCTGGGTGGCTCAGTGGGTTAAGCCTCTGCCTTCGGCTCAGGTCATGATCCCAGGGTCCTAGGATAGAACCCTGCGTCAGGCTCTCTGCTCAGCGGGGAGCCTGCATCGCCGGCCCCTCTCCACCCCACCTACCTCTGCCTACTTGTGATCTCTGTCAAATAAATAAATAAAAATTTTTATTAAAAAATCATTAAAATAAATAAATAAATAACCAATACATGCTGAAGCCTGAATCTGAAGGTTCTAGTTTAGTGGGTCTGTATTAAATTAACATTAAGTCCTATGACTCTGTATTAAGATATCTGTAGTAAAAACACATGTTTTAAAAGCTGTGTGAACTGGGGCACCAAGGTAGCTCAGTCAGTTAAGCATCTGACTCTCAATCTCAGCTCAGGTCTTGATCTCAGGGTTGTGAGTTCAAACCCTATGTCAGGCTCCACGTTGGGTACAGAGCCTACTTAAACAGACACACACACACACACACACACACAAATAAAAGCTGTGTGCACTGCTATGGTTGAGAACTACTGACCTATGCAATATTTATTTAACATTTATACAGACATTTCTACATGCTCCTGAATTTATTTAAAAAGAACAGAGAATTTTGACTCTTTTGACTTATAATAGTCAATCACAAATAGAGGTCACTAAATATAAAATATTAATTTCTAATTAGTTAGATTTAATTTATCTACTTAATGTTTGGATTTAGATATCTCAGAAGGCATAAGGAATCGATCTATAAACACACATCTAAGAATGGATATCCACTGACCTGGGCATAAAAAGTTAAATCATTTTAGACGTTATAATTAATGTGTTGAAAGTTAAAATCAGTTTTGGTGTTGACATTTGTAGAGGATGATTCCAATCTGATCTCCCCTATACTACAGTGTTTTCAAAAGACTCTCCATTCTTTAGCTTCTCATATTTTCAAGGATCAGGAGTGAAATCAAATCACTAGTTTACCAGGTTACAGGAAGAGAGGATCAGAGAAGTATTTTGAGAGCCCTTAGGAAAACATTTTAAGGCTCAAAGTCAGACTGCAAACTCTGATGGGAAGGAGAGAAGAAAAGCTGTGATGAGAATCTGATTTGCTTAGACAGTAAATAGTCTCAGGTTATTTCCATGTTATCTACATTTATGTCACCAGCTACTAGTAAAGGTTATAGTGTCACCACCTATTAAGGTGTTACTTAGAGGTACTTCCTCTCCTATGTGTAAGGAAGGTGCCCAAGTATGGACAAGGGCAAAAAGAACTTCCATGTACTATTATGTGTCAACAAAGATTTCATCAAAGCCTCATAACCAACCTACAAATAGGTATTAACATCCCTATTTAATATAGGATCCCTAAAATCCTTATAACACAGACCGAGAGGCTAAGTGTACTGTCTAAGGCACACAACTGGTCAGTGGAGAAGCTAGTTTTCAACCTATACTCTTCTCGCGACAAACAAACACCCCTGTAAGACAAGCAACTTTCAGAAGACCTGGTAAAAAAAAGTCTATACAGCAGAAAGAATGATACATAATGCTATCAAATATTAGAACAAAGTAAAGGAGCATTCACTTACCCAGTATATCCTTGTGAGTGTAAAAGCGGGTCTTAAATGGCTTGTATTCATGGATCCGTTTGAAGGTTTCCCCAAAAGGGGCTGGTGGAATTATTTTATTACAAACAGCACAGCAAACAAAGCTTGTGTAATTCGGATTTCTGATCATAATTAAATTCTAGATGTCTTTTACTATGCAGTTAAAGTACTCTTATGATATGAAAAAAAAAGCTTTAAGAAAAGCTAGAAGTTTAAGAAAGCTGTTAGAGGTTCAGGGTTTTAGGACAATGTTAGAGGCTGGTAAGAATAAAATGATTTGCCATGATTAGGTAGTGGTTATGTGCCTAATGGCAAAGAATGGTTCTGAAAGTCTTTGCCACATAAGGTATCAGCACTGGATTTGGGAAGATTTAAGCAGTGGCTCTCTTCCAGACTCTAGCATTAAATTGTTAACTTACTTAGCAACTGTTGCTAGGTAAGACAAGCTTTGCTCATAAAAGCAACTAGAAATAATGACCAAAGGAGCATGGTATAGTCATTCATTTCCCATATACTCTGTACGAGTTTCCTTTTGCCGCTGTAACAAATTACCATACATTTAGTGATTTAAAACAACACAAATTTATTCTCTTGTGGTTCTGGAGGTCAGAAATCCAAAATGAATCCTATGAGGCTAAAATTAAGCTATTAACAGGGTTGTTTCCTTCTGGAGGATTTAGGGGAGTCTTTCCTTGCCTTTTTCACCTTCTGAGGCAACCAAATTCCTTTGCTCATTATCTCACATCACATAGCCTTTTCTCCCCGTGTGCATGATGACATTGCTTCTTCCTCTGATCTTCAGCCTCCTACTTACAAGGATCTCTGTGACTATATCAGGCCCATATCGATAGTAAATGAAAATTTCATCATCTCAAAATCCCTAACTTGATCATATCTGCCAAGTCCCTTCTGCCATATAAGGTAACATATTCACAGGTTCTAGGAATTAGGATCTGACCATCTTTGGGGGTGGGGTGGGACAAGGGAAATCATTATTCAGCCAACCATACTTTCTTTGTTCTTTTTTCCCTTTCCTTCCCTCTCTCCTTCCTTCCTTTCTATACTTTCTTTTAAATGGTTTATTTAGGGGCGCCTGGGTGGCTCAGTGGGTTAAAGCCTCTGCCTTCGGCTCAGGTCATGATCTCGGGGTCCTGGGATCAAGCCCAGCATCAGGCTCTCTGCTTAGTGGGGAGCCTGCTTCCTCCTCTCTCTCTGCCTGCTTCTCTGCCTACTTGTGATCTCCGTCTGTCAAATAAATAAATAAAATCTTAAAAAAAAAAAAAAAGAAAATGCAGCTTTGTAAGTTTAAAAAAAAAAGTTTTATTTAAAGAATTGATTTCCTTTAGGCCAGCAAAGGAGAGAACTTAATTTTTTTTTCAGGTTATCTATAAATGTGATGTTTTGGTGTCATGAAGATAAGACGGGGAAACATCACAGTATCTTAAAGGAAAAATTACTTTCCTTTAGTCAGCACTCAAAATTAATAAGCCTGGTTTTTAAAATCAAATAGTTAAATAATTTGTTGTCTTTGTTTTAAAATGGGAAGTCCTGCATCCCAAGAACCACCTCCGTGCCTGAAAAACTAAGAAAAGATTGATCACCCTGTGAGGATAAGGCTACAAACCAATAAATAACAACACTGTTTACTCAGGAAAAGCTTGAATACCAATTTATCAACTGAACAACTTGCTCCTCTGGGCAAATAGCTCTTCTATCAGAACAGACTACTTCCCTGGACAAAAAAAGTCACTTACCACTTTTTTTTTTTTTTAGTAAACATATAATGTATTTTTATCCCCAGGGGTACATGTCTGTGAATCGCCAGGTTTACACACTTCACAGCACTCACCATAGCACATACCCTCCCCAATGTCCATTACCCCAGCCCCCTCTCTCAACCCCCCTCCCCCCAGCAACCCTCAGTTTGTTTTGTGAGATTAAGAGTCACGTATGGTTTGTCTCCCTCCCATCCCATCTTGTTTCTTTTCTTCTTTTCCTACCCCCCAAACCCCACAGGTTGCATCTCCACTTCCTCATATCAGGGAGATCATATGATAGTTGTCTTTCTCCGATTGACTTATTTCACTAAGCATGATACCCTCTAGTTCCCGCCACGTCGTTGCAAATGGCAAGGTTTCATTTCTTTTGATGGCTGCATAATATTCCATCGTGTATATATACCACATCTTCTTTATCCATTCATCTGTTGATGGACATCTAGGTTCTTTCCATAGTTTGGCTATTGTAGACATTGCTGCTATAAACATTCGGGTCCAATTTCATTTTTCTGCAAGTGGCTGTCCAATTTTCCCAACACCATTTATTGAAGAGGCTATCTTTTTTCCATTGGACATTCTTTCCTGCTTTATCGAAGATTAGTTGACCATAGAGTTGAGGGTCTATTTCTGGGCTCTCTATTCTGTTCCATTGATCTATGTGTCTGTTTTTGTGCCAGTACCATACTGTCTT
>PISX010016227.1:0-46763 GCA_004024625.1 Mellivora capensis
CATTTATTTGCCTGCTTAAGTAGATTTACTGCACAAATATCTAGTTTTAATTAAATACTCCAAACAAAAGTTTTAAAGATAATATATTATTGCATGCACTAATATAAAACAATATAAGGAAGAAACTGAGACATTTTCTTTGCTCCTTTCCTTCCTCCTCTCTTTCTTTCTTTCTTTCTAAGATTTATTACTTATTTTAGACAGAAAGAGAGTGCAACTGGGAAAGGGATAGAGGGAGAGGGAGTGATTCTCAAGCAGACTCCCCACTGAGTGCAGAAACCTATGCAGACCCTGAGATCATGATTCAGCTGAAATGAAGAGTTGGATGCTTAACCCTCTGAGACACCCAGGCACCCCACACATTTTCTAATTCTAGAAAAACTGTTTAAAAATAATCTAATCAGATAACACAAAATGTCAACCTAGAAACAAAAATTACCAATAAAACTATTTGAAACATGACTTATATCTATTATAATAAATAAGGAGCCTTGCTGCAAACACAGATTTTTCCCTCAGTTGATTAGTTATTGGATACTATGAAGGCATTATGATAGGCAGCAAAATATTCACAAACTAAGCAGCCAGATCATGACACAACACCTTTATTATTTGTTCAGTAATACTTCAGGTCACTTTATACGTGGGCTGATATTTGCAAAATTTCACTCAACTTTCATAATGAAAGGACCTGCATATTATACTGATGCCAATGTCCCAGTTTTGACATTTGTTGTTATAGTAGAATTATATAAGATGTTACCTTTGAGAGAAGCTGAGTGAAGGCTACATGGGAACTCTCTTGACTGTTTTTGAAAATTTCTGTAACTTAGAAGTCTATAATTTATATCATAATAACTGGGGAGTTTAAAATTTTTCCAAAGTTAAAAAATAACTTTTATGTTAAAAAATGATTTTTATTATAACATTACTTAAGTATTTCTAAACCTAGAGCTAGGTATAAGCTCCATTTGCTTATAGCTGTTAGACATGAATACAACCAAGGCAAATTACACATTAAATACAAAGGCAACTAGAAAACCAATAAAAGTCAAATTATCAACATTAATTTAATGTGACAATTAAACCTCTTTGCTAAAATCAAATTGATTCTCTATTGTGAATATCTCCCTCATTGCTATGGCTCAAGTCTTTTTGAGTTTGGCATGCGTGTAATTATTATAAGCTCTGTGGAGTATGTACAGGTAGACAGTGGTGGATGTAGGACAATGGTCATTTTGATATCAGGACGTCAGGGGTATCAGATAGGCTTGTCAGCATATTAAATGGATTCAAAGGATTCTAGTATATTTAAAGCCTTTCTTTTTAATTTTTAAAAATAACCTAGAATCATATACATACATATATGTATACATATACATATATGGAAACATATGTATACATATATATATGTATTCAAGGCAACAACTTCAATGGTGGTTACTTAAAAACAGTTTTCCACAATATACTATTATTATTACTATTGAAGAAAAATTGTTTCTAAGAATTTATTTCCCCTAGTTCATGTTTTCTTTTTACCTAAAAAAATGTTCTACACATATTTAATTATGAAAATAGAATGTAACAAATGCCAAAGCTAAGATTTCTTATAAGCATCTGCATTTTTTAACTCTATAATAAATCTTGCTCACTGCATAATTAATTTCTTTTTTTTTCAAACTTTTAGCAATATTTCTGAGTCTTCTGAACGTCTTTGTTAATAGAAGGACACACTTTGTTTATTTCCATATTGTTTTTCATAAAGTATTATTTCAGCCACTTTTACTATATCACAAAGAAACTGTGTTTGCTCAGTGGTACATGACTTTTTGGTTTTTGCTTTTTTTTGCTGTTAGTAGGAAACCTTAAAATCAACTTCTAAATATTTATCATGAAGTTTAAAAATTTTTTTTAACTTTGAAGTAATTTTAGACTTCCCAATTAATATAATATAAATTATTATTATGTTCTGATAAAAATCATTTCAGCTCATATTCAAGATCCAGGACTACTCATTTATTCTTTAAAAGATGATGGGGCGCCTGGGTGACTCAGTTGGTTAAGTGTCTGACTTTGGCTCAGGTCATAGCATCCTGGGATCTAGCCCCACACTGGGTTCCCTGCTCATCAGGGAGCCTGCTTCTCCCTCTCCTTCTGCTGCTCCCCATGCTTGGCTCACTCTCTCAAATAAATAAATATTTTTTTTTAAAAAGATGATATATATTAATCAAGTTTGAGAAAGATAGTCTACATCCCTATGAACTCTCTCAAGCCCTAAGTAAGATTTCCTTGGAATAAACCAACAAACAACTTCTGTGGAAGAGTAAAGGTAAGTAGAAGTGAGTCCATTAAAAGAAGAAACAACCCTAAAAAAGGTGAGATGATACTAATGGAAAATTTTACGAACCACACACTTTGGTCTTGTTCCAATGCTAAGGAGATGATGAGTGTTAGTGACTCCTATTAGTGCACCAGTTACATGGATAAAGTACACAAAAACAGACAAAACTGTGACTTTTTAAATGTAATCTGGTGCAATTCTATCAGAGATCCACCATGTCTGAAAATTCCCAGAGAACTGTATTGTATTCCTGGGAAGTAAGACAGTATCATTTTGTGGCAGATGAGATGGCCGCATCTCTGGAGACCAAGGCTGCCAGCATTTCCTACACCAACTGTGTAAAAGTCAGACTTCAATTAGTCTCTAAATAAAGATCATAATTATTTCAGGAGGGTAACTGCAGTGAAGATTTGTTACAGCCTGAGATGAGGTCAGGATTAGGATGTCCTGCAGCAGGGACTTCTTCCCGTATGTTCCCACTCTAAGAAAAGAGGGGTATACAAATATTATCATAAGGAGATATTTATACATAGAAAGAGAATAGTATCGACCACTACAAAATGCCTGGGAAATATCATATTTCTTAAAACTTCCAAAAGCAAAAACCATATTAAATTAGCTGAGAGGCAAGAGAAGAATTTCTTTTGATTTGTCAGAGCTTTAATATATATCTTTGCTTTCTTAGTGCTCTTTTTATGGAGTCTCTTTGTCATGCTCAATACGCTCCCAGTTTTTTTTTTCCCCCAAACCAGGATTCAGGTTTTTTCCAAATGCCATTCCAGCATGCTTTTCTGAGTTTCTATCTGCCTTCCAATGACTGGCACCTGGGCAGCAGATGGTACAAATGGCCTACTATATATTTCCTGGATTGATGAAGAGAACTGTCAGGAACCTGGCTGCATTGGCCTGATGCCTTGTGGCAGAAAACGCTGCTCAAAAGTGACAGCGACTGGAAATAATTTTGATTAAAATGATCTGAAGCTTGTTGAGTTTCAAATGTTGTTTTTATCCCTCTTCTTTACACTTACACAACTTTGGATTTTTGCCTTGAAACATATTGTTAGTAAACTGGACACCACAGTATCTTAAACCTTGGACAAAATCCACTTTTCTGGGAGTGCATTTTTTGTGGGACAGAGGCACTTCATAGTTTACCATGTCCTGCTGCATATCAGACTTGTCTGATCATAGGTGGATGTGGATTTGCACATCTCTATCAAGAACTTGATTGTTCTGAAGTGGCGAGGACTACTAATCTCACGTCTTGGATATAGAGAATGATCGCAGAGTCAAAGTCATAACCTCATGTTTAAAGTAGAAACTAATGGAGTTTTTAAAAAAAGGATTTAATTTAAAATGTGTATAATTCACCAACACAGAATTAATGAATTATTCAATCAAATGAATCTACTGCAAGACCCATCAAGGAAATTGTCTGTACTCATTTATTCAGCCAATAACATTTATCACATTGCCTACTGAGTGCCAGGGACATTTCTGGAGCCTGGCTATTGCCTTCCTCAGGGGCTTTCTATACCTTTCCTTTGACCTCTCCCTCCCAGTACTCCAGGGAATTCTCAAGTTCTGAAATCAGTGTTATGCCTCTGCCCTGTTCTCTTTGCACTGTGACTTCAGAAGATCAGCATTACCCAAGAAAAATTGATGCTGTCTACACCATGAAGCTATTGAAGTTTAAGCTTCCCAGCTCCACCTTCCCATAGGCTCTATCTCTCACAATAGAGCTAGCAATCTGTGTGTTTCCTGTAGCTTGCTGAATATATTTATGCATAAGTTGACTTTATGTAAAAATTATGCATAAATATACACCACAGTGTGAAGGATTAATTCATGTTAACAATTTTTTTAATGTTTTTTAAAAGCCTGAGATAAAAGCACCCCTCCAGGTGTTTATAAAGAGAGGAAACTGCACAATGTGGAGGAAAGTATTTGTCATGACAGTTCTGGTCAAAGGCTGAGCACCCCGTGTGGTGTGCCACACACAACAGGGCTCCTGAGAGCTCCCCTCTAGCATTCTGTAAAAGTCAGGGTTGGTGGAAGGTAGTAATAATGATGCATGCACTCAAGCAAAACACTAGAAGGAGACAACTGGAATGTTTTCTAATCCCAGGAAAGCTATTAGATCATAAATTTAAAAAAAAATCTGGTTATCTAATCAGATTGTATAAGATGTCAGCCTACAAACACAAAATTACCATTAATATTCTACGAAACATGAACTTATATCCATTATTACAAATAAAGAACTTTGTTCCAAGAGCATTTCTCCCCAGATGATTACTAACTAAGGAACAGTAGGAAAGCATCAGGATAGGCAGCAAAATATCTCAAAACTAAGAAACCAGAACATGATGCACCCCTTAATTATTTTTTCCAGTAGTGTTTGAGATCTTTTCTATTGCACAAGACAGTTTTTACAGGGTTTCACCAAGTTTTAATAATGAGTAAGTCCTGTAGACTGTACTGATGGCAATTTCCCGATTTTGATATTTGAGGTTATATTAGAGTTATGTAAGATGCTACCTTTGAAAGAAGTTGGGTGAAACTTACATGTGACCGCTGTGCACTATTTTTGAAAATTCCTGTGAATCTAAAATTATTTCAAAATAAAAAGTTTGAAACATCTGATTTTGTCTTATGTATCTGGGTTTTTAATAACAGTTCAATTGGAAAGATAATTTTTGTCAAGTCAGCAGCCACTTCTCCACATAACAGCACCTAAAGAGCGAAAACACCTAAACAGCTGAGGAGACCTAGACATTGGTCCACCTGCAATGAGGCACATGGTACACCATGTTACTGAGACATGTTCTGACCACAGCTACGTCACACAGTGCATACTGAATTGATCACCAGTGGCCAATGATTCCATTAATCTTTTGTTGTTGTTGTTGTTAAAGATTTTATTTATTTATTTGACAGACAGAGATCACAGGTAGGCAGAGAGGCAGGCAGAGAGAGAGAAGAGGAAGCAGGCTCCCCGCCAAGCAGAGAGCCTGATGTGGGGCTCGATCCCAGGGTCCTGGGATCACGACCTGAGCCAAAGGCAGAGGCTTTAACCCACTGAGCCACCCAGGTGCCCCTTCAACAATCTTACTTATTAGTGAAACCTCCATAAAAACCTCTAAACAAAGAGGTGTAGAGAGCTTCTGGATTGGTGAACACATTGATAGGCTGGGTAGGTGATGTGCCTAGAGAGAGCACGGGAGCTCTGTGCCCTGCTCCCCCTACCTTGCCCTGTGTACCTCTTCCATTTGGCTATTCCTGAGTCGTGTCTTTTATAATAAACCAATGAATGTAAGTAATGTGTTTTCCTGAGTTCCATGACTCATTCTAGGAAATTATCAAACATGAAGCAGCTTGGGGGGAGGGTTGGCGAAACCCTTGAATTTGCAATAGACCAGTAGAAGTGTGGTAGCCTGGGCACCCCATTTTTGACTATCATCTGAATGGAGGCAGTCTTGTGGACCTGAGTCCTTAACCATTAAGGTCTGAGCTAACTCTAGATAGTCAGCGACAGAACAGAGTTGAATTGTAGAACACCCAGCTGGGGTCAGAGAGGTGGAGAAGTAGTGTTGGAAAAGATGTCAGAAGCGTGAGTAAAAACAGTCCAACTGCCTATCTGGGAATGCTTTCTGGTTTTGGCTTCATGGGACTTATCATCTTCGTATTTGAAGGCCCAAAGGGACATATAAACAGATGATTATGTTTGGGACTATTTGTTTTCAGATACTGCCTTGTCAGTTCAGACCACTATAACAAAAATACAAAAGACTGGGTGGCTTATCAACCACAGAAATTTATTTCTCACAGTTCTGGAGTTAGAAAGCCAGGGATCAGAGTGAGAACATAGTTAGGTTTTGATGAGAACCCTTTTATGGGTTGCAGATTTCCAGCTTCTGTAACCTCAATATATGGAGAATGCGAAAAGAGAGCAAGTTCTCTGGTAACTCTTGTAGGGACACTCGCTAATCATGAGGGCATTACCTTCACAGCCTCATCTAAGTCTAACCACCTCCCAAAGGCCCCACCTCCTAATACTATCACACTGGGGAGTAGGGTTTCAACCTAGGAATTTGAGGGTGAAAGGAGACAAAAACCTTCAGTCCATTAAATAAGTCATTTCTTAAGGAAAGCACAGCTACTTGTCTGATGTTTATAGTTTTTGTTTTATTCTCGTCACTACGATAAAATGTTTCACTGTAGCCAAATAACCTCTTACTCTAGGACGGTAATACTGGCCACATGCAAAATTACGAGGTAATTAAACCTTTCCTTAGGGTTCCCGTCCTTCCCCAGATAATTGTGCTTGCTTATGCTTGCTTGTGCTTACGCATATGCTATTGCAGAAGAAGGAAGAAGCACAGGACGTCTGAGAAGCCACCATATTCAGTGGCAAAGCTTCAGACGCTCAGTAGCTGGGTAGCAGTGCTTTCTCCCAGTGCAGCGGATTCGTAGCATGGCAGGAATTACTGCTGTATTTGCTGTCAGTGAAGTTCCTAGGATAGATGTATTTGAAGTGCGGTGGCGGGGATGAACTCCAGTGACTCTCATGTCTTTGACAATCACTGCAAATCAAGGCGTCGTAACCTGACAGCGAGAATTAGCCTGTAGGATATTAGTTCTGCACCATGCTCTCTGCTCTGTGTTTCCTTAAGAAGGTCCCAGAACATTTTCCACATGGCATCCTCCTGTGTGGCTTCCTTTCCTGCTGTATCTATAACTGGTTGATACAGCTCATGCCTTTCAATTTTCAGTTGCTCTTTGGTTTATAATAAAGATTGTTGCTTTCTGCTTGGTTAGGCTCCTGATCTTATGTTATTCCCACAGGCTTTTGGCATCCCTTGGTTAAAGCCCACATTTCTTAGATTCTTCCTAGTTATTTCTGCTCCAAATTCACAGCTAAATAGGTGCTAAACCCCTTCATGTAGAGACAGGCTGCTCCTTTATTAGCGGTACAAAACCACATGGGAAGGACAGGGTTGCTTTGCTGTGATTCAGTAACCACTGTCACTGTGTATCACCCACCCACCCTGCAGCCTAGGATCCCAGAAGTTACTCCTGCAGCTTGTCTACACAAGCCTGCCTTTTGGAGTTCAGGACTATATTTTTGCAGACTCATGCTCGGTTCAGTGTTTCCCAAACCGATTTTTTTCTCTAACATTTCAACAAAGTAAATAGGCATATCAATTCTTATTAGGATTTTGGTGAGTGATTTTGAGGAAATAAGCTATCAGCACTGCAGCAGGTGCCTCCCAAGTTTTCTTACTCTTTCTCTTTCCTCTGGATTCATTTCACATACTCGCTGAGACTGGCATAATCAATTATCTTAGTCAATGAGATGTTTTCTGGAATCTTTCCAGTAACATGCCTTATTCCTTATTAGTGTAGCCTTTCCTCCAAACAACCATGTAATAGTGTAACCAGAAAACCTAGCACTGAGAAGAGAAGACAGGACCATGCAGTCTCCCATGCCATTGGTCTCACTTGTGGAACCTGCATTCCTCAAGGCTAGCAAGTGGGGGAGAACTACACACACAAGATTTCTTGTGTGGTTAGATTTACTTCACCATTTAATTCCTCACAGGTGAAATCATGTAATGGAAATGAGGGGACTCATGGGGTTGGAACAAAAACAACACATTTTAGCAGAACTTTCTCCCATTCCAGAGTTTCCATTGGAGAAGAAAGCTGCAGTGGCATTACCCACACAAAGTAGGGTCTTACCAGATGTGAGACTATTCTTAGTACACCAATGTCTTTCATACTTGAAGCTTACGTCTCCATCTAGAAGAAATTACACTAAATCTATTCATTGCAACTTGAAGGTTTTTAAACTTTGGGCTCTTGCAGTTTTTCAAAGAAGCTCAAAGACAATGAGACCATATCTACAGTGAGGTGTGAAAGTATATTCAGTGTCCAAATATTTCTGAATATATCTCTACTTCTAGGCTTTCAGCATTCCAGAAAATCTGCTTCCCCCAAGAGAGAAAACATTTTCCGCATCCAAATGGCGGCTCTTATTTTGTTCTACATCACTGTTGTACTTGCCAAGTTCTCAGACAATTATATATTCAGTCCTTTACTTATCCTTCCAAAACTGAAAGAAAAAGGGATATACCAGTAGTCAGTCTATAATCTTCTCAGTGATGCCAGTGCTAAGGAACTCAGAATAAAATTTAATACTTTGAATCAGCAAGGTGGAATGAATGAATAATTCCACAGAAGTGAAATACAAAGTAGAATGGTGATGAATTCTACAGAGAAATAGAAGTTTGAACTATGGACCCACCAGAGTCTCAGAGTTCCATTACTTCTCCATTGATACTCTTGCTTTCTTATCCCTTTCCTCTTTCTCTTCTTGCTGCTATACACTGAAGAGACTATTTGATCAATACTTACTAGTAAGTCTCTATAAAAACTTAATAGCCTTTTTAGTTTAAGTAAACTTCTTTCAAAGATGATTCTCTACTTCCTTGACAGGTGTAGCAGATCCATTAGG
Organism: Mellivora capensis; assembly: GCA_004024625.1. Lineage (NCBI taxonomy): Eukaryota > Metazoa > Chordata > Mammalia > Carnivora > Mustelidae > Mellivora > Mellivora capensis. The sequence goes on from PISX010016227.1 coordinate 8,862, forward strand.
GGATGTCTCCTCCAGAGCCATTCCTCCATTTTCATGAAAGAAACATCCAGTCAGTTGACAAAACCAATATTCACAGGCTCAGCCAATGGCTTATGGATGTATCCTATTCTCCTCCTTTCTAGACTCCATTACAGTTACGGATGATGCTGGGATCCAGTTCTATTCAGTAATAAGTCTGCTGAGGTGGAGGTAGGGTAGTGGTCAGGGAATGTTTCCTTATGCTTTCTTGACTAAGGGACAAAATTCCAAACATAATCTTTTTTTTTTTTCCATTCCTTTTCTTTCTGCTTAAATACAGACATAAAATTAACACTATAATGGCCAGATTAATCACACAGTTGCCAGCTCTGATATAATAAGCCACGAAAGCAATGCAATCAGCTATCTCCCTAGAGATATTTTTCTTGTAGACAGCCTTCGTTATTTAATGTTAGTAGACAAATTGTTCCTAAATGATACAGGATGCCTTCTGTTTTTAAAGACTAAACAGTTGGAAGACAAGTCCAGATAATTGAGTAATATCTACCCATTAATGGACACCCAATCTGTCTAAGGATAAACTTGATCAGAAGCTGACCAACTCAAGATGCTCTCAAGAAGTTGAAATCTAAATAAATGTAAGGAACAATTATATTACCTGTCTAGAGTTCTCTAGCTCATAAATAACTTGTCTTAGAATGGGCTCTTAAGGACAATGATTGCCTAAATTAGGCACTTAATTATTCCATTGTTTTGGAACTAACCCATGAAGGTCCCAGAGTTTTCTACTATTTAGGAGAAATAATGGACAGTATGCCCAGTTTGATACTCCAAAGATGTGTGACCCCCTTCGTTTTGATGAACTGAGTAAGAGAAGGCTTTGCTATGGAGAGGCATATTCTCTGATTTCTTCTGTGTCTCTCTCAGACTACAGGTGGGGAGCTGGAGCACTCTTTTCACACTTCTTACTATGACTTCCTTGAATTGTCATTCCTGCCCTTTCATAGTTATCTGCAAAAAAATCATCAGTCAGAGATGAATGTGGCAATAAGATGAATATTCACTGTCTCCCTGCCTTTTATACCCTTTGCCTAGAACTGAAAGGGGACAGAGTATGAGGATAAGGGTAAGAAAATACTAAGGACAGGAGATAAACTATACTTTCCAGGAGGCTGAGAAAGTTGGAAAAAATCTGTAAAACAGGAAAGAAGAGGAAATAAAAGAGAAGAAGAGGGGGCGAGGGATTATAGAGTCTTCTGCATTTAGGGGAGGGAGAGTATCCAAAGAGTTTTCTGAAGATAAAGAACTGCAGAAAAGACAAAGATGTTAAGAAATATTTCTGTGAACTATTTGTTTGGAGAATATCTCAGTCTTGAGGATTTCAAGGAAATATTTGGAATACTTTTAAATTCATTTTGGAAGCCGGTCTATGTTTTCCTACTGCAGTACCATGTGAAATTGGATTACATAGGCTTATAATGATCCATCCAGATTTTTAAATCCAATATATAGACAGATATGTGAAATGGTAATTAGTGGCCCAGGTCAATAATTAGGTATACATGGAAGGAACATCTATAAACAACTCAGAAAACAATGTACAAACTAGCCATTAATAGAAACATCAAGAAGAACTACAATCTTAGACTGTCACAGATGAAGAGATGATATAGGTTAACGTGCATTTTACCAATAAAGAAGCTCAGGCCCAAACAGGTTAATGGATTTGTCCAAGGTTATTCCCAAGTTTTGCCCCCAGTTCTATGTCACAGTCCCCTTGATCTTCAGCTTGCAATAACCTCAGATCAGTCAGAAATTCAGGACTCATGCTTGCATTTTATATACTTTAGGCCAATGGGAGCTACAAGGAACCATGAGTGACATTTACTTCAAGAAGAACAGAGGAAGTAAATTGCAGGGAAAACACAGGTGAATGTGGTTAATGATACCTGCCAACAGCAAAGGGAACATGCACTCATCTGCCATGACACCAGGAAATGAAACTAAAATGAAAGACAAAAGTGTTTTCCAGGTGCTTTCATCCAACCTAATTCTCCAGGGCACATCAATACTGAGTGTGAATGCAACAGTGGTGTGGAGTGGGCTTCCACCTCCAGCCCTTACAGACTCCCACCCTTGCACCTGGTATAATCTCTAGCTGCAGTAAAATGTTGCGATGGACTGACAAGAAAATATGACATTTGTCTGCTGAAAAAGATATTGGCAAGTAAGGAGGAAATCCTAGCTCCTTATAATCTGGACATAGAGCACCAAGCTCCATGTGCCTTAACCCTCAAATGAAGAGCAAGTCCAGAAGACACACAAACAGTAAAACCATATTCCTATAATGCGAGGCAAGATGAATAAGACAAAGCCCCCTCATTCATAATAATCATGTTATGAAACTATCAACATTAAAGAAGGGTAAGATCTCTCTAGAACTGATGACATTATGGAAGCAGATAAATACACGACTGCAAATGTCTCAACTGCAACACGTGCATAAAATGCTATGTGCGGAAGTGCTAATCAATCATCCAGGAGTAAAGGCAGAGTTGTAGACTTCTCCTAAATATGATGGTGTAACAGGGAGTAGATTGACCTTAATTTAAGCCATCAGAAAGATAGACAAAATAGACAAGACAGTTTTCAGACATTGCACAGGAGGCAACACAGGATGGTAGTCCTTGAGAGAAGGGAAGCCAATGAGAGTAGCCCAGCAACTGCCAGCTTTCTGCCTAGAGGCAGTTTCTAAACCACAGTGCGGAGAGGAAGTGGGCTCAAACAGAGCCCAGCAGTGTATCTGGCTCAAAGAGTCAAGTCTGGAGAGGCCAAAGTACTCATATTGAGGGGCAGCGTGCTGGAGAAGAGAGAGCTACACGAATGGCGGTGAGCTCTGAGGATCTAGAGGGATGACCCTTTGAGTCTTTGAGTACAGGTGAGCACATTCACAAGAGGAAACTACCCAACTCCGGGGAAGGAACCACCAATTGTTTAGCTAAATGATACTCCAAGTTCTCAGCTACCAGCCAGTAGGAAAAGATTCCTCAGTACAGGAGCATTGGAAAGAATGTTCCTACTAAAGGTATCACTTTACTAGTGGGATTAAATTAACCTGGAAAAAAAAGTTGCACTTGAACAACCCTAGCAGAGTTTAAAGATACATCTAGGAATGACCCAATGTTTCCAAGCAGTATGCCAGAACACTTTTTAAAGGAAGACAACAAAGTCTAGCACCTGACATGTAAAATTTAAAATGAGGAATATCAACGAAAGACTACAAGGCAAGCAAAAAGCAGAATATGTGGATCAAAAGCAGGAAAAAATAATCAATATAAAAGCCTCCCAAATGGTAGCAGCAATGGAATTCTTGGACAAAACACTGAAACAGAGACTCTAAATATGGTCCACAAGTTCAACAATGTAGAAGATAATATGAAATTAATAGAGAAAGATACAAAAAAAACTTGCACACAGGAAAATGGGCATTCAATTTCTTGAAAGGATAATTGATTATCTACACTGAAGCAAAATTGACAACTGTATTACAATATATATCCAAGATTACTCTGGCAAAAATAAAGAATTCTGTGTATACAAAGTTATTCATTGCAACTGGACTGTACAGTCAGTGGATCGCTAAGAGTCAAAGGTTTAAATAAAAAAAAAAAGCTTTAGTTTAAGGCTCAAAATAGGAATTGACTCATTGACCTAGTCCATGTCTCCTTTTTTCATTACGTCCATCCAAGTCCTGTTTTTCTCTCTAGGTTTTGCTTCTGTAGTGGTTAGAAAAGGAAGAGAGGAGAATTTTCTCCAAAGTTATTAACAGCTGTAATTTAGTGGATGTTTAGAGTGTGCCAATCAAGAACTTTACATGGGTTATCTCATTTAATCTTCCCAATCATCCTATCCTCATTTAGGATGCCAAGGCTAAGATGTGTTAAGGCATTTATTTACTCAATATCTCACATGTGGTCAGTAAAATATAGGCCTCTCTGTTTCCAGAGCCATGCTTTTCTAACCACTGTGCTGTACTGCCCTTTAAGAGCAGAATGGGCCTAAGCCATTCACTGCATTCCCCGTCCCTCTTTACCCCAACTTTTACCACGCCTACCAGGAGTTAGGAAATATCTAAGAAGCAAGTTTGTCATATCTGGCCATACCGTATTGTCCACAGAGAATGAAAGGAAAGAATGAACCATAAAGAGGAAGAAAACTTACCACTCTTCCAAGATCCCTCTTTAAAAGTCAGTACTTATGATAAAACCAAGTTGTGCATCACTTAGGGTTTCATGTAGTTCTTGATATAAACTGGGAGTTGTCTTGGTGTGAAGTAAGGAGAGAGACCATGAATTCAAACGGTGGGACTAGCTTTTTTTGGTTTTCCCATCTGCTTTATATTCCGTGGAAGCAGTCTTTATCTTGTATTATTTTGAATCACCCATTATGTGCAATATAGAACTGGGTATATATCACAGAAAAGTCACATTAATTTTTAAAAACGTGAATACTCTTTGCAAACTATGCAGAGTATTATAAAAGTAGGGTAAAAAAAAATCGCTAATAAGAGTAGGTGTGAGGAAAATACACTGGCCCATTGAGGTAGATTGTAATTGTGGTACTAAGGACCTGCCACATTTTCCTAGCACTGTTTAGCTTATGAAATCTGTGACTTATCTCATCCACCGTTACAGTATGCTGGTGAAGTAGATACAAGATATCAATATCTCTTTTGCATAGATAAGGAAACAGACACAAAAAGATCAAGTGACCTGTCCAAAGTCAGAAAACTAGTAAAGCGTTGTTGCCTGACTTGTATTCAGATCCAGGTCTCTGACTCCACATCCAAGGGTCTCCTACAATACTGCACTGTCTTGTTGATAGCTAAGCTAACATTGGTTTATGAGCTTGTTTAGATTTTCTGATGGTTTGATTGCATTCACATTGGCTAAGCCTCTCACTTTTTTTTTTTTTTTTTTTTTTGGTCTCTCACTTTCAACCCTGTTAAATGGTTTTTCCTTTGTTGATAGTATGTTCATTTTCATAAACTTCTTTATGACCCTCAAAAATATTTTAAACTGGCCTCTGCAAGCAATTTGAAAGTAACCAAAATATCTTCAAGGGACAGTCATAGAAAATGAGGGAAAACTGATATGTTCTAAATAACTTTTTATATGTTAGTGAAAGAGGTAATTAATGTGATAAGGGAAATGTGTGTTCTGAGGTGGCTGACCAATCCACCTGGGGAATCTCAGTCCGGGCCCTAGGGCCATTCCAGGCTTTCCACCGACCATAGCTGCAAGAGTGGCATAGATACGGAAGTAAAAGTGTATAAACTACCCTCTTCGTTTGTGCTCTGGGCTCAGACCTTGAGAGATTATTCTCTTCTGGGCCTGCCGGTGCAAAATAAACCTTTGATCCTCCAAGGTGTCCCAGTGCCACTTGGTTTTTTTGGCCAGGATCCAGTCCGTGGTCTGTAACAAATGTATCCACCCCACTAGCCCCAGGAGATGGGTGCTCTCATCCCTGCCTCACAGGTGAGATCTGGGAAACCCGGAGCCCTTCAGTAAGTGCCCGGGATAATCCCCTTTGTAACCTGTGTCTGGGAGTCAACATAACTTGCCTGATTCCTAAACCCATGTTCTTTTCACTCTACAATTAGAGGGTTTAGGATTTAATTTCTGGTTGACAGATTTGATATTTTGTGGCTATGATGTTCATTTTTTTTAAGATAAATATTGTACAGGGGCACCTGGCTGGCTCAGCCAGTGAAGCATGCAACTCTTGCTCTCGGGGTTCTAAGTTTGAGGCCCAGTTGGGTGTAGAGATTACTTAACAATAAAATCTTAAAAAAAAAAAAAGAAAAGAGAAATATTTTACATAGTCTTTGAATCTTTTAATGTTTTGGTAGACAGAGAGGCAGGCGGCGGGGGCTGGGGGGAGAAGCAGGCTCCCCATTGAACGGAGAGCTCAATGTGGGGCTTGACCCCAGGACACCGGGATCATGACCTGAGCCGAAGACAAAAGCCCCAACCCACTGAGCCACACAGGCGCCCCTGCAATATTTTAATATGGCCACAGAATACTTATTTGGCAACTTTGCTTATCTGAGATGTTTTTGAAAACAAATAAATCAGCAAAAATGGTACCAAATGTATGAAACTGCATTATTCATAAGACAGTAAGTTAGTTTGCTATCCAGAACCCAATGACACTTATTTTATGCATACTTTTAACAAGTACAGTGAGTTTTGACTTCCCAATTTGTGGCAGATTAAAAAACCTCATATTAGACAATAGAAACAAGAGCTGTTAGAGGTGAATTGAGAATCATATAAGGATATGAACGATTTCTTCATGAGAAGGTAAAAAAAATACCAAGATAGATAGAAGTATTTCACAAAGGCTACTATGTGAGTTGCATATTATGGAGGAATGTGTATGTATTCATTTTTCTCTTCTTGGAAAGTTTTATTTACTCCACAAACTCCTTACTTAAATGTATCTCTGTAACAGTAACTGAAATAACAATACATGTGGTGGCCCGCAGGACCATAGGGCTAGAGAGGCATGTGATCCAGAGCGGTCCACTGGGAACGACCCAGCAGGGCGTTGTCGGCCATCTGGTTCTGATCTCAGATATCCTCAAGATGATTTCCGTGTTCCATTCCTGACACGGTGAACACTGACAGGGGGAGAAAGAAAACTCTTAATAACAATAACTGAGGTTCATAATAACAAAAAGATCAAAATTAAATTAGCTAAAGAGCTCATGGAAATGCATCAAGTTAAAGCTCTTCACTTTTTAGACGAAACCAACTATTCTCAGAGAACTTAGGTAACTGCTCCAAGCCGCACAGCTTCACCGGACCAGGCTGTCAGAGCTAAGAAAATAACTCAAGTAGGCGGAGGGCTCATCACCACTGCCTTCCTTTTCCAGGTGCCTTAGGCATTGAGGCTGCTATTTACTAATATTACACAATATTACTGATTACACAATAATCAGTCTCTTAAAGATTGCATTTGAAAAGAAAAAGTGATTTATTTTAAATCTTGGAGCTTGAGAAGTAGTAACTACCTGTTATCTTCAAAGATCACTTCTGTGAAACACCTCTTACCGTTAGGAAATGAGGTAAATGTGCTGTTGCCATATGCTAAATTTTTAACCACCACAGACAAACAGGTCACCCCTTTCCCTGCTCCCTTGGATTAATCTCGAAGGGCCTCTGTTATGGAAGAAGATGAAATGGAGAAATCTGTGAGCAGTACCCATTTTGACCCCCTGAAATGGATGGAGGTGAATGAATATTCTCATAGCAGTCTGGGGGTGTCAATTAGAAATGAAGGAAAGGTCAAAATGAGAAAGCAGAAATGATTAAAATATAGGGGAAATTAACCTGAGTGCCAGAGACTCATCACTGAAGCTGAAAAGAAAAGTAGGCAGAGTTGGGGAGAGGCAGAACGGGAATCACATTAGTATTAAATAGGAAGAAACTACAGGAGGGGAAGAAACACATCCGTGTGCTGACTCCTCTCTCACTTCTCAAGCCTTCACAGTTGGGTTTCAGCACTGTCACTCAACTGCTACTCCCTTTGCTTCAGATCAGAGTCTCTTTTCAGACCCTCCCCCACCAGCCCCTTCAACAGTGCAATGTGGGAGCGGAAACAAATCCCAAGAAGTGCAAAAGTTTAGGAAAGCTTAGATTCTTTTCTAAATATCTGTAAGTAGTATAGAGGCATTCGTAATTTGAAAAGATTAATTTTTAAAAGGGAGGGAGGGAAGGAAAAGTACATACTGTTTTCTCTTTTGATGGTGCATTTTCTAGACTCTCCTCAGAGCATCCTCCCCAAGGAATTCCGTTCTCTTATCTGCTTCTTTCCAAGCCCCGGACCACTTGGCCTGCTTCAGCACCTAGATTTCAGGTGTGAGTGAATGGAACCGTAGCCAGAGATGTCATCAGAAGTGGGGGTACCCAGATGCTCTGACTCTTATCAGGGTTCCTGCTTTTTGCCAGAAAGCTTACTTTACTAGAGTCACTTAATCTACAACTCAAACAGGAGCCAGAGCCACAAACAGCCTTGACAGTGATGAGGCCAAGTTTTAGTGTAAAAGCCCTAAAGGAAAGGGACACCTTACTAGTAATGGGGAGTTTAGGAGACAGAGATCAAGAGAGAGAATATATTCTGGAGTAGAAACCCAAATCCTATACCACTTTTGGCCACAGGTAGGATGTTCAAATACAGGAGGGAGATTTGATGAAAATCCATCAGCTGTTTAAAAATGGCCTAATTGTTCAAACTGATGGAAGTTCTATGATACCAATCATATACTCTTTTGCTTTACAGTCTCTTCTCAGACCTTACTGGACTGGCCACTTCAACCGTGTAATACTGGCCACGCCCTTTTTCTTCAAGCTTTCTCTTTCCAAATTTCTATAATTGTTCTTTCTTCTGGTCATCTCCTGTGTCTTTCTTTGATATTTCTTTATCACCAGATAGAGAGAGTTTGGTCCTTTACCTTCTTTTTCTCTCATTTCATTCTCCAAATGCTGAACAAATTCTTTGGGATAACTTTATCCATATGCTGATAATAATATATGATTCAGAAATTTCAAGATCCACATTCAGTTAAGACAGTGTTGAAAGGAAAAGGCGAACAACTTTTCCTGTGGTTCTTTTTAGTGAGTGGATAAACTTTTCCCCGGAAGCTAATTAGTAGATTCTCTGTTCTGTTTAAATGGCCAAAATTGGGTTATGTGTCAACAAATATTTGTTGGACCAATGACAGACAAGAAGGGTAGAATTCCTGTGGTGACTGAAACTAATCATCTTGAGAAGGAATGATATTTGTCAAGGTCCTAGCAGGAGAGTTTTATAAAGGACATTTTGCTTAAGTGTGGCTAAAATGTAGAGAAACCACAAGGGATAGTATAGTTTCCTGCAACTAATTATAGGGTGCCCACAAAGAAGGAGGGAGGTGTGCCACTCTTAGATGTGAAGGGGAAAAGGGGCGAGATCTCTGTGGGGAGAATCTCTTGAGTACCTATGTGGTCTTTGGCAGAATTATTTTTGATGCAATTTGATCTTTTGTGTGTTGATGTTTAATGTGATTTTGCATCCAGCATATAAGTAGACTATTTTTAGTTTTAATAGTTTGGGGATTTTCCTGTGTGTGTGTGTGTGTGTGTGTGTGTGTGTGTGTGTTTATGTATCTCATTTTATCATCTGTAATCACACACTGTCTTATCCCTCCCAATCTATATACATTTTATCTCTTTTTCTAAAAAATTACTGAATTCATCAGAATCCCTTCTATATTGAAAAGTAGTGGTGATATCAGGTACACATGGCTTATTCTAACTTTAAACAGAATGCATCTAAATTTTCTCCATTATGTTTGCCATTTTCTGAAGGTTTTTATTATATAACCTCATCATCTCCTTTCTATTCCCAGTGGCTCCTCTTAGTTTAATCCCTCATTATCTCTCCCCAGGAATATTGCAATAGCCTCCTAACTAATTCATCTGCCTCCAGCTTCATCCCCCACAAATTCGTCTTCTGCATTGTGATCAAAGTAATATTTATGAAATGCAAATATGATCATAACTCTACATGCTTACAATTCTTCATTAGCCCTGCAAAATGAATAAACACACATATCCAGGTTCCTAATGGAAAAAAAAAAGGCAACTCTGTTCTATTAAACAGAACTTCAACTTACATAACTTTTCTATTTGTTGGAAGAATATACAATTTAGGCAAAATGAGAATGCCTTAATGTTTACCATTCAAGCCCTGCCCTTTTAAGTCTAACTTGTCACTACCCTTCATGAGTACACTGCTGAGAAGGGCTTTTTATAGGATTTCCCCCTGTGTCTATCCCAAGAACCCTCCTGCCCCCACATTACAAGTAATACCCCTATCACCTGCGTATCACAAAATCTCCATTCCACTGCTGACAAAATCCAAGTCTCAAATGAATCTTAGGTTGTACTCTTATATAAAGAAAGTCTGGGATGTGAGGGCAATCTGACTGGGTCATCTGTCACCTCGTTGATCGCCAGGGTTGACTCCGTTGATCTGGCTGGCTAGGTGGGTATCTCCATCCTCCCTCACCATGCTATTTGTGTCCCTCCCGAAGCTGCAAATTATACAGGGAGATTCCTTTCTCTGTATAGTTTCCTCCATATTTTATACATTTTATTGTGCTCCATGAGTGGAAGAGGAGGACCTTCCCTGATATAGGAGGACCGTTCTTCCCTCAGGAGTAGTCACACTCCCCTGCTAGAACCTCCAAACAAGCTCTCAAGGTCCATTTGCAGGAGAACGTAGGACAGTCAGGCTTCCAAGACTCCAGACACATCCCAGTGAGGTGCTGCGTGTGGCAGTCTGCCTTTCCCTAAGAAAGAAAAAAAGAAAGTCTGTGATTTTTTTCCAGTTTTATTGTGATATAATTGACCACATCACTGTATACATTTAAGGAGTGGTTTGTACTATACCTTGGCTAATTAAATTTAATTTATAATTTATAAATTAATTATAAAAAATAAATTTATAATTTAAATTATAAATATATAAATACATAAATTTATATATTATAAATAAATTATAAATATAAATAAATTAGAAATATATTATAAATAAATTCCAGTTAATTAACATACAGTGTGATATTAGTTTCAGGTGTAGAATTTATAAACATCCATCATCTTATTTAGATACAATAAAAAGAAAAAAGCAGAAAAAAGAACAAAATTTTTTCTCCTTGTGATGAGAACTTTAAGGATTTACATTTCTTCCCTCTCTCATGTGTCCATAGAACGGTGTGAACTATAGCCATCATGTTGTACATTACTTATTTATTTTATAACCTTCTTTTCACTAGAAAGTCTGTGATTTCAATGTGCAAAGGGACTGAAATGTGAGGAGGAGCCCAGCTACCAGCTGATGAGATTTCCCTCCTTCCTTCCCTGGTAAGCACAATAATTTTAGATTAAATTCTGTGTCTTTAGTCTTATTTTACAGAACACCCTCTTCCTAGCTTAAGCTATTTTCACAGTCCCTTTCTACATGTCAAGCTTTTGTAACATCAACATATGGACATTTCTATAACAAGCTATGCCAGACGAGGCCTCCTGTATTTTCATATGTATGTTTCCCATGCCTGAAGTACTCTTCCCTCAGAAAGCCTTTTCTTTTTCAAACCTCAGTTCTTATGTCGTTACTTCCAGGATCTTCCAACCCTAGAGAGTAGAGATTCCTTTCTCTGTGTAATTTCCTCTATATTTTATACATTTTATTGTGCTTTTTACTACATTGTAAATTCATCTCTGAAACTGTCACACATGACTTGGTCCAGAGGTGACTTGCCATGGTTTTTGATGAATAAATGAATGAGTGCGTGAGTGAATGCATCAGTATTTCAGTGAGTGTTTTTGAGGCCCAGGCTAGCACAGTTCTTGGCACAATACACAATCAATGATTCTTTCCTCTTGATTCACTGGGCAGTTGTATTAGGCCTCTGTCACCCAAAGCCATCCCAAGAAGGCCACCAAGAGAACTGTCAGAGGCAAAGCAGCTTCAATTACTCAGGAACATACCAAACTGGGTCATGGAAATATCTGATTCCTCATTAGCCTGTGAATTACTGGCACCTTTATCATTCTGAGGGTTGATAATAAGGCAGCTGAGTTCATGTCTGACGTTTCACCAATGCTGAAAAACTCTCATTTCAGAATCATCCAGTTGGGGAAGGTAAGAGCTCATAGGAAATATTGTTCCCTGTCCTGAATGCCTCAGTGTGGGGCTGGAGAGTATCCTAGGCAGCAGTACTATTTGGGAGGGTGCAGGGGCCCAGGAAAGCTATGAAGAGCTAGGAGATAAAGTTTCTAACTCTGAACTGGCTTTGAGACAAGAGGAGCTACAGCTAGGCATTTTACTAGATGAAGTGTGCTACTGTGCCTCATTTTAATTATCACAACAGGCCTTCAAAGTCAATATTATTCCCATTTTATAGATGAAGACCCTAGGGCTGAGTGAAATTAATTCATTTAATGAAGGTTCCAAAGATAGTAACTTTCTAGGCCACTGTTACAAAATTAGGTCTGGTCTTCCTCCAAAGAATTCACTGTTTTATAGTTGTTATTTTCTTAACCCTGTACTACATCACACTTTCAAAAGCAAAAGTAGCTTCAGCTCACACCATTCTCGAAGCAACTCCACTTGCCAGTATCCCTTAACTAGGAGCATATTATAATGCAATATATCAAGCTATTTCTGTAAAAGATGGAACTCAGCAAGCATTTAATGCCAGATGTCATACAAACTGACCACCCACCTTTCACACACAAAGAAGCAAAGAACGAGAGCATTTAGACTAGTGACTGATGTCAGGCTAAAGAAAAGAGGCAAGAAGGTAGCACAATACTCTTAAAAGAGGGTAGCGTTAGTTTAAAAACAACATGAATCAGAATTTAAGCTAAACTATAATTTCTGTAATTCAGTGAATAAAGAAGAAATTAAATTTCTATTCACATCTAGTTCAAAAAGTTTTTGATTGTCATATTACATTTTTCTGTTGTGTAGAAATACAAAATTGGGAATTCATTCCAATTTGCAACAGTAATTCAAGACTGTCATGTGAAAGAGATACTTGATGTGTTCTGCTTGACCCCAGTGGCAGAACTAAGACCAATGACTGGAAGCTTCAGGAAAGATAATGAAAGAAAACATTCTGCAATAGATAGCATTGCCCAAAGATGGAATTAGTTGCTTCCAGTCTCCTCAGAGTTATTCAAGAGTAAATGGTACAGCTGGGGTGTTTCAAGAAGATCAGAATTCCAGTGAGATTAAATCCAATGATATCTGCAGGTCTTTCTCAACCTGTACTGCTTTGGTTCCAGATCAATTGAAAGGTTTTCTACTTCCTTTGGTATTGGCAAAACAGCTTACATTTATTTGGAACTGCAGTACTATCATATTAGTAATTTATCATTGCATATATCCAAGCATTTTGTTTGTATCTACAGTCTCCATTTTGCCCTACATTAATATGAAATGTACCAACTAGTTGCAGTTGATTTATTCTGTATGATGGTGAGATGGTGAGCTTTAATCATCTCGATGAACAAGTCTACTGCGAGGCTTAACTAAATATTTATAAAATACAAAGTCAGACTTGAAGAACACAGCCATTAATTAAAAAAAAGTCACAGTATTTCTAATAATGGTTTTTGACAGAAATTTGAAGTCCACTTGTACTCCCCTGTTATTGGACATCATCCCAAACCTTACCTTAATTTTGAAAATCTTTGTTTACAACATTTGGCAGTTGATTAAGCCTTAGATTTATTGCCATTGTTTATTTTTATAGTTCAACATAATCTTAAATATGAAGAAACATAAAAGTTTTTCCTCATCCTCTTATTTGTACAGGTGATAAAACTGAAGCTCAGAGTATCTGGATGTTATGCATAAGGCCACACTCTGCTTTTCAAGGACAAAATGTTCATGTAGAACTATTTCCTCAGTCTGTTGCGTGTGTGTGTGCGCGCGCACATACGGTAATCCTTCGTTATGCGCGATTTCCCTTTCTGTGGTCTCAGTTACCTGCAGTCAGCCACAGTCTGGAAGCAGGTGATTGTCTTTCTGAGGAATCATCAGAAGGCTGATAGTAGCCTAATGCTCCCTCACAGTGTCTGCATCATTCACCTCACTTCCTCTTACCATGTGGGCATTTTATCATCTCACAGCATCACAGAAAGAAGGGTGAGCACAGTACAATAAGATATTTTGAAAGAGGCAGAGAGAGACCACATTCATATAACTTTTATTTCAGTATCTTGTTATAATTTTTCTATTTTATTATTAGTTATTATTGTTAATCTCTTACTATGCCTACTTTGTAAATTAAACTTTATTATAGGTATGTATGTATAGGAAAAAACATACTATATGTAGTATAAGTGTGTGTATGTATGAAAAAACAATATATGTAGGTTCCAGTCTATGAAACCCATGGTTTCAGGCATCCACTGGGAGGGAGTCTTAGAACATATCTCCTGTGGATAAGGGGAGACAACTGAAAGGAACATGAATGTATATGTAACATAGTATATAAACATAATTATACTTTACACTTATTATATAATATATATTTATATTTTATAATAGTTTATATCAATTTATATAATAACTGATATCTAAATTGGCAAAAATGAAGATATGTCATAATGAATACAAAGATTGAGAATTTGGGCCTCTGTATGTTTTTTGGCTTATGTTTGCTAGATAATTTTTAAAATATTCAATTCTAATATGTATTTAACTTTTATTGTGATTCTTTAGGCTCAGTTACTGACAAGGCAAACATTTCTTCTGTCTACTGAAACTTACAATATAGAAGTGAAAGCAGATGGTTAAGGGTCCAATTGTAATACCTTATCAACACTGTGATGGGGGGAGTAGAAGCACATGAAAGCATTACCTCATGTGGGCTTGGAGAGGTTGGGAATGGCACAGAGACAGCTCACAGGGGGTTTAATGGCTAGTGGGAAACTGAAAACTGAGCCAAGGCAAGAAGACTAGAAGGAAGGAGAAGAGCACTGAAGTAAGAAAGACATCTGCAAAGTCACAGAGGTGAGATAGGGCAAGAAACATTCAAGGAGCTAAAAGAAGCTAAATGTAAGTGTGTAAGGGGGGGGAGAAAGTGAAGCAAGTGGGCAAGAAAGTGTACAGAAAGAAGGCTGGGAAGAGTCATGTAGAGTATTAAACAAAAAACGTGGGGTCACAAGGTATGCATTACAGTTTAAGATTTCTGTTGGGTTTCACATGTATCCCTTACTGGCTCTACTTTTTTACTCCCAATTACTCCCAACCCAGTCAGCAACTTTTTCTGTCTTTCCATGAGCAATGCTTCTCTCTACCCAGTTGCTCAGGCAAGAATTCTGTTTAATTCTCACACCCAAATGGGTCACCAAGACCTTTCAATTCTGCTTCCTGAATTGTTCTTGTATATTCTATTTTTTCACACCTCCATAATCACTACTTGCTTGGTTTATCCTGGTTTATTGCAATGACCAGGAGGTCTTCTTGCCTTTGATATATCCTTTCCCTTGCCAATCCATTTTCAACATGGCACTTGCATCAGCTGGAGGCAGAATGGCACAGTGGGGGGAACACTGGGATGCAAGATGGGAAAGTGAGAGAGATTCCTCATCAAATTCTGACATATGGTTGCCAGAACTAATAAATATGTTGCCTGTGCCCAGCGGAGTACTATAGAGAAAATATGAAGATCCGTCTTCTTCTCAGTGTCCCTTTTCTCCCTTCAACACCTCCCCCAAAGACATACACACACATACACACACATTCTTGTTTCTTATCAGAGCTAGGACACAGCTCTGATAAGAAGCCCTAGAAGGATGACTTTGGGCACTGAGTTTAGCAGCAGGCACAACTTAGATCCTCTCTGTCAGATCTTTCCTGTGCTGCTGCCAAACTATCCTAATTGGCTGTGAACACTGTTAGGAAACCGTCAGCAGCTTAGAATTGCCAGCTTCCTGTAAGTGAGGATATACTGAAATCCCATTTCCCCTGTTGCCTTCAACAACTCTGTTACAAAAAATGGTAACTCGGAGCTTAAAAAATATGAGAGATTACTGACCTCCTGAATTCGCAGGGATACTGCTAAGATACCTTTTGAATTTTTCATCCTTTAAACAATTTTTTAAAAAAAGCATTGTGGGTAGGTTGATCCCACCACTTGTCAAATGATGGCCTTTTTTAGCTTCATTTGTCTCTCAATATAGACAAGTTATTTCTGTGCCTCATTTTCACCCATTCAGATATCAACAACTGAGCTATTTCTCCTTCTCTGACTCAGAAGGAAGACAGAAAACTGTGAAATAGCACTATGGAACAACTTCTTGCAGAAGCACTTTGATACCATAAGGTACCGTCAGCAAGTGGGAAGTTGGCCTTTACTCAGAATTGATTTGGGAACTGTGTATTTAAAGACACACACAGCCCCTTAGCAATTTCACTGCAGGAAGGTTTTACTATGACTGAGTCATAAGTCTGAGTTTAAGCAGATGTGTTTCCTGAGACTTTGAGCACTTGTGCCAAACTCTAACCCATTTCCATTCTTCGTCTTCATGTTTTGTGGGTTTTATACTGCTGTAGTCTCTATGATCACACTTGGCATTTTGTCAGAATCAGTACTAGGGAGAAAAACTTCCCACGGAAGATAGATTCTGAGTATGTTAAAATACAGTCTCAATACTTTTTTAAATATACAAAATCTGCCCTTTTTGACAAAGTATTTTTTTTAAGATTTTACTTATTTATTTGACAGAGAGAGAGAGATCACAAATAGGTAGAGAGGCAGGTAAAGAGAGAGGGGGAAGCAGGCTCCCTGCTGAGCAGAGCCCGGATGCAGGGCTCTATCCCAGCACCCTGAGATCATGACCTGAGCTACCCAGGCACCCGGTAAAATCTACCCTTTTAAAGTATCTGATTTTATGCATTTTTTCACATGTATAGCTCCAGTATGGCTTCTGCAATCATGATACAAAGTATCTCCTTCATCCCAACAAGTTCTCACTACTCCTTTGCAGCCAATTTCCTCCTCCCACCTACTGAACCCTGGTAATCACTGATCCTCTTTCCATCACTAGATTATTTTTCCTTTCATAGAATTTCATATGAATGGAGTTATAGAATGTGTAGTATTTTGCTTCCTTTACTTAATACAGTGCTACTGAGATGCAGCCATGATGTGAATATCATTAGTTTCTTCCTCCTTATTGCTGAATTGCCTTCCATTGTATGAGTATTCCAAAATTTGTTTACCTATTCTGCAGTTGATAAATATTTGAGTCATTACCAATTTTTTTATTATGATGAATAAAACTGCTATGAACATCATTTTTACAGGTCTTTGTATGGACATATGTTCCTGTTTTCCTTGTGTCAATATCTAGGAGTGAAATTGCCAGGCAATTTGAAAAGTATATGTTTAAGTTTGCATTCCCACCAATTTTTCCATACCTTTGTCAGCACTTGGTATTGTGAGTATTTTTCATTTTACCTATTTTGATCAGTGTATAGTGACATTTCATTGTGTTTTAATTCACATTTCCCTAATAACTAATAATGTTGAGCACATTTTCACATGCTTACTGGCCATTTCTGTATTTTAGTGAAGTTTCTGTTCAAATTTTTGCCTCTGTTTAATTGGGTTGTTTGTCTTCTTATCATTTATTTGTTCCAGTTGTTTTTTTAAGTTTAAAAAATCTTTTATTTTTATACATAATACATAAGCAATAAGATTTTTTTTAATTTTTACAATTTTCTTTTTAAGATTTTATTTATTTATTTGACAGACAGAAATCACAAGCAGGCAGAGAGGCAGGCAGAGAGAGAGGGAGAAGCAGGCTCTCTGCTGAGCAGAGAGCCCAATGCGGGGCTTGATCTCAGGACTCTGGGATCACAACCTGAGCCAAAGGCAGAGGCTTCAACCCAGTGAGCCACCCAGGTGCCCCCATAAGCAATAAGATTTATTTTTCTATTAACTTATAATGTATTATTTGTCTCAGGGATACAAGTCTGTGAATCATCAGTCTTACACAATTCATAGCACTCACCATAGCACATACCCCAGATTAATTTTTTTAAATAAAGTATAATAAGAATTTACATTTTAAATTATTACTGGATAACCCCTTTTCCAATCAGTGTTGTGTTTCATCTTACTGTTTGTATTTCATATCAAATTATTTTAACTATTTAAGAAATTTAAAACTTATTAAAAAGTAGATAAAATAGTATACTGAAACCCTATGGACCTATTACCTAACTTCTACAGTTATCAATATTACCCCATTCTTATTTTCACTATACTTTCATTCATTTTCTATCTACTAATTGATTATTATTATTACCATTAGTAGTATGTTAACTTCTTTTTTTTTTTAGGTAAAATTCATTTACCAAAATACAGTATCCCCCTTCTTATCCATGGGGCATATTTTTCAAGACCTGTAGTGGATGCCTGAAACCATAGATAGTACTGAACACTATGCTTTGTGGTTTTTTCCTATGCATACATACCTATGATTAAGTTTAATTTATAAACTAGGCATAGTAACAGATTAATAATAACTAATAATAAAATAGAACAACTATAACCAAATGCTGTAATAAAAGTTACGTGAATGTGGTCTCTCTCTGCTTCTGTCAAAATAGCTTAATTCACCCTTCTTCTAATGATGTGAGATGATAAAATGGCTATGTGATGAGAGGAAGTGAAGTGACTGGTAGGCATTGTGATGTAGCAACAGGCTACTATTGATCTTCTGATGATATGTCAGAAGGAGGACATCTGCTCCTCACTACTGTTGACTTCAGGTAACTAAAACCAAAAAGGGTGAAACTGCAGATAACTTTACACAAACAGTGATGTACAATTCTAAAAAATGGATACAAATGAATAACCCACAATCCACATCTCTATCATAATAATTCTTGTCTCCCCAGAAAGTTTTGTTGTGTCCTATTCCACTCACAACACTCTTCACCCCAACCCAAGCAAACAGTATTTTAAGAGACTGGTTAGCCAGAGGGAAGCATTTAGTGTTTATGCAGTGAACTTAGATTGACCCCGCCCCTCCCAGAGGAACTTACTTGCAAAGCCTGGATACACGGGCGGGTCAGGCCAGGTGAAGACATCCAATCAGTGGGGCGTGCATATATCTACTAGGGTAAATTAAAATTCAGCTGGCCACCTGTGTGTTACCTAGCAGTTTTTTTCTGTGTGTGGCAGACCTAGCATGACTGTGCAGTTTTCTCTGTGTATTGCAATCTCATTGGCCACCTGTGTATAGCCCGGCTAAACTGCCTCTATAAAAGTTAGTGTGTGAGGCTGGGAGGGGTCGCCTCTTTGCAAGAGATGGCCCTGACTGGTCAGTTTGATTCTCGATGCTTGGCGTGAAATAAAGCTTTGCTTGACCTTCGCTTTGTATCAGTCTCGTTCCTTTGATTACTGACCCAACACTGGGGCTCTCTGGGATCAAAGATGAGAACTGAGCCAGCATCAGAATTTCTGGGAAAAGCCTCCGGAGGTAAGATCATGGGATCCTTTTGTCTGGTCACGAAGCTCCAGAGTATGGCCCACTGGGGAGAAGCTGGACGCAGCCATGCTCCCCAGGGCTGGAGTGGATGCGAGGACGCCCCTTCCCTCCACTGGTAGATAGACAGGGGGTTTGAGTCCCCCTAGGCAGTCAGGCGGTTTGAGTCCCCCTAAGCGGTCACCGGGGGTTCAAGTCCCCCTAGGCAGCCAGGGGTTTGAGTCCCACTAGGTGGCCAGGGGGTTCGAGTCCCCCTAGAAAATCCCCACCAGTGGCAGGACCGCTGGGCCTGCGGTTGTCCTTGTCTTGTCTTTTTGTTGTCTGTCATGTTGTTTGCTGTGTTTGAAGAAATGGGGCAAGCAGAGAGTGAGGGGACTCTGACTGTTAATGGCTATAACTGGAGCCAACTGTGGTTAGTCTAACTTGAGACAGAGACTTTAAGGAATATTCCCAAGCAGCTGCCGAAACTCCCTTTGTTTCAGGGAAATTCCTGTCTTCTCTGGCCCGCTGTGGACTACTGCCTAGCCCCTCCCCCTTGCTGGTGGGAGAGCTTGGCATCTGAAGTGGAGTGGGCCCAGATGGAACGTAAAATCTGTTAGCAAAGAGATGACTAAACTGATGGTTAATTGTCTGTCTCAGGGTCTTAATGGCTAATTGTTAAAGTAGCTCTCAAAGTCTTTGGTAACCTGAAACTGTGAAGGTTTGAAGGTTTGCTTGAATGACAAATGGAATTAAATTTGTTGGACATCTAGGTCTTAACCAAATGGGATAAAATGTAGAGCATTGGTTGCTGGAACTGGGTTTGTGCTTTTGAGATCTGCTGGTAAACATGTTTTGTGCTTAACTGTTTCATAAATTTGCCTTCCTAGAATTCTCTTGTAAAATGACTTCCGCCTTAAAGGGAATTCATATGGGAAGAATTTCAGGACAAATACACGTCTTTGATATGTTAAAATCCTAGAACTGAAATGGGTAGGAATTTACAGAAGTAAAAGCTGCATTTGGACTAAACCAGAATTAGTAACATGGGACTAGATGAACTGAAAGATTGTAATGTTGTATCTCTTGATGTTTTGTCTTATTTTAAACATTACTGGTTCTGTAATGTTTACTCTTCCAGACTAGGGAAACTTTTTCTTAAGTTATCTGTAACTTACAGAGATGTAAAAGTAGTCATTTGTAAACAAATCAACGTATTCAACTCTTTCTCTCTATCTGAACCCTCTGAAACCAAAAGGTCTCAGCACATATTCTTTCTTCCTTGGCAATCAGTCATTTGCATAAGTTCAATAAGAATCTGTTCTCCTTGTAACAGGACACCATTGGAAACACTGGTTATTTTACCAAGGCTTTGACTGGAATGTCATATTTGAAAAGACTCAGATATGACTAGACAGCTTAAAGGAACTAAGGTTGACGTTATAAAACCTGGAGCCATAAAGCCCTTTGGAACTGTTGGCCTGATACCTTGCTTACAGAGTTCCCAGCAGCCTCACCAGGTGAGTAAAGGATGTTACTTCCTGGCAGGTGCAGGAACCTCAGGAAGAGGAATTCGCCCAAATCGACAGGTATTGCAGGCATGTCTGATGGCAAATATGTAGCTTGGCTTCTGGCCTGGAGAGGCTACTATAAGTTCAACCTAGAGATTTCTTATGAGAAGTTCCAGCAAAGCAGATTCTAAAAGATTTATATGACCACTCACTGTTCTTGCTGAGCTTATGTAAATAATTAGGCCAAGTTTGTTAAAACTGGACTTGTTTTTCAAATAAATTAGTCCTGATTTGGCTATCTTTGGAAATGAGGGCTATTTTAGAGAGAAAATTTATGTTTTAATATCACACCTTTATGGATGTTAAATTATAGATTTGGTTGTCTTTAAATGTTTGTTTACCTAAGCTAGACAACTTGAGGTAAACTTCAGGGAAATTGCATGATAGCTCGTTTAGATGATCTTACTTTTGCCAGTCAGTCAGCCCCAGATATAGGGAGGAAACTTCAGAAAATTGAAGGATTTGAAGGGAAGAATCTGACTGAGTTAGTAGGAATAGCAGAAAAGGTGTTTAACAACAGGGATGCACAGGAGGAAGGTTTTGGCATTACATGAGACAGGTAGGGGATGGTAAAAGGAAGGAAAAGCCTAAGCACAGAGAAGGCAGGCAGGAAGACTTAAATTCGGATCAGTGCACTTACTGTAAAGAAAAAGGACATTGGGCCAGGGAGTGCCCCGAAAGGAAGATGACCATGCTGGCCTCCAGAGACTGAAGGGGCAGTGGTTTGGAGTCTCTCCCCAATCCTTGGGTAAAAATTGAAGTGGAGGGGAAATCAATTGAAACCTATGGGAAAACTATCTGAGAGGAAGTCTGGGTACAAGGGGCGAATGTATAGAAAGACATAAATGGACAACTGTGCAGATGTTTGTGGCAGCAGTAGATGAATACCTTCTTTACGAGCCAGTCTCAGAACCAGAGGAGACAAGAGAAGGGAGCCCTCTCCAAACCCTACAGGTCGAGTTTCCTGAAGTCTGGGCAGAAGAGAAGCCCCCTGGCTTGGCCAAGGGACAGCCTCCAGTGGTGGTACAATTAAAAGCAATGGCCATGGCTGTTTGTGTCCGGCAGTACTACCTTCCCTGGGAAGCAAAGGAAGGGATCAGAGAACACATTAACTGCCTCTGAGGAGACAGGATCCTAGTTCCTTGCAAGTCTCCATGGAATACACCTTTGCTGCCCATCAAAAAGGCCAAGACTGGGGAGTACTGGCCTGTTCAGGCCTTGTGGGAAGTTAATAAATGGGTTGAAGATATCCAACCAACGGGGCTTAACCCCTATACCCTCCTCTCCCTCCTGGGCCCCCAAAGAACTGTTTATACCATCTTAGATCTCAAAGATGCATTTTTCTGCATATCTTTAGCAAGGGAGTCTCATCCCCTCTTTGCTTTTGAGTGGTCCGACCCACAGGAAGGATTCCAAGGCCAGCTCACCTGGATAAGACTGACCCAAGGGTTCAAGAATTCACCCACTATCTTCCACGAGGCCCTACACGAGGGTTTGCATGAGTACAGAACCTCCAACCCGGGGGTCACTCTGTTACAATTTTGTTGATAACTTGCTAATAGCCACTGAGGACTATGAGTCATGCTTGTGGGGGACAAGAGCTCTCTTACAGACTCTGCAGGAAAAAGGGTATCTGGTGTTAGCAAAGAAAGCACAGCTCTGTCAGAGCCACGCCACTTATCTAGGCTTTGATCTCCACGAGGGAGTGCATTCACTGTCTGAGTCCAGGAAACAGGTGATCACCCAATACCCCCGCCCCACCACGTCCCGACAAGTGAGGGAGTTTCTTGGGACGGTGAGCTACTGTAGGCTGTGGTTACCTCGGTTTGCGGAGATTGCCCGACCTCTCTATGAACTGGCAAAAGGGGGGCTCACTATGATAGAGTGGACAGCTGAGGCAGAAGGAGCATTTCAGGAATTACGAACAGCCTTACTGAGTGCCCCAGCATTGGCCATCCCAGATGTTACCAAGCCCTTCCATTTGTATGTGGATGAAAAAGCAGGGGTGGCCAAAGGAGTTTTGACTCGGACTCTGGGACCTTGGCAAAGTCCAGTAGCCTATTTTAGCAAGAAACTAGATCCAGTAGTGCCTGGGTTCCCCCCGTGCCTCCACATAATTGCTGTCACAGCCCTCCTGGTCAAGGATGCAAGTAAATTGACCTTGGGTCAGAATATCATCTTGACCACCACCCACGCTATCGAGAGCCTTCTCCGGACTCCACCAGACCAATGGATGACAAATGCCCGAGTGACAGGGTATCAGGCCCTCCTCCTCAACGAACCAAGAGTGACCTTCTGGCCACTGGCGGTGCTAAATCCAGCCACACTGCTGCCAGAGGAGCTGGCTGACCATCCACATGATTGCGGGGAGGTCCTAACCCAAGTCACAGGATTAAGGCCAGACCTCAGAGACATTCCCCTTCCAGATGCAGAGATGATTCTGTTCACAGATGGGAGTAGTTATATGGTCAATGGAAAGAGGTATGCGGCGACTGTGGTGGTTTCCCCTGAGCAAGAACTCTGGACAGCAGCCCTGCCACATGGAACATCGGCGCAAAAAGCGGAGCTGATTGCACTCACGAAGGCACTGCAGATGGCCAAAGGTAAAACTGCCAACATCTGTACGAACAGCAGGTACGCCTTTGCTACTCTCCATATACATGGGGCTATTTATAAAGAGAGGGGCCTATTAACAGCAGAGGGAAAAGGAATTAAAAACAGAGGAGAAATATTGGCTCTCCTCCAGGCTATTTGGGACCCAAGAGAGGTGGCCGTTATGCATTGCCCAGGACACCAAAACGGGACTGATCTGATTTCAAAAGGAAACCAGTTAGCAGATCAAGCCGCAAAGCAAGCAGCCCGAGAAACAGTGCCAGAGCTGGTTACACTCCTGGCTCCAGCCCTACCAGAAAAACCGGACTATTCAGAGGAAGATTTAAAGTCTTTACAAAAATGGGTTAAATTGGACTATGAAGGGGACTGGGCTAAGACTAAAGCAAAAAAAATAATTCTTCCTTGACGACTAGGTAAGAAGTTAATAGACCAGATACATCAGGTTACTCATTTAGGGGCATGCAAACTCAAGGATCTTATAGGCAAGCAGTTCCAGGTTTCTAAATTAGGGCGTATGGTTCAGGATATAGTTAATAGATGCGCTCAATGCCAGGCAGTTAATGTGGGAGGAACTAGAATGGGAAGAGGGAAAAGAGAAAGAGGTAAGGGACCAAGAGTTTATTGGGAAATAGATTTTACAGAAATGAAACCCGGAAAATATGGGCACAAGTATATGTTAGTTTTTGTAGATACCTTTTCAGGCTGGGTAGAGGGTTTTTCTGCCAAACATGAGATGGCAGGAGTGGTAGCCAAAAAAGCTATTAGAAGAAATAATTCCTAGGTTTGGGCTGCCTCTCACGATCGGGTCAGACAACGGCCCTGCATTTGTGAGTTCAGTCTCACAGGCATTGGCCAAGGCTGTGGGCACTAATTGGAAACTACATTGTGCCTACAGGCCCCAGAGTTCCGGGCAAGTAGAGAGAATGAACCGGACTCTTAAAGAGAACTTGACAAAGCTATTTCTGGAGACTGGCGGTGGATGGGTGGATCTCCTTCCTTTCGCCCTCCTCAGGGCATGATGTACATCCTACTTAAACAAGGTGACCCCATTTGAAATAATGTTCGGGAGACACCCGCCCCCCACTCTGCCCTCAGCTACAAGAGGTTGTCCTAGCAGTCTGTATTCCAGTCACTGCAGGCATTACAGTCTTTCTTAAAAAGAGCCCACACTGAGGGATCCAAACTGCCCACACTAAGATGGAGACGGAGGTGGAACCACATCCTTACCAACCCGGGGACTTGGTTTGGATACATCGCCACCAAGTGGGAAACTTGGAGCCTCGCTGGAAGAGACTGTTTACTGTCATCCTGAATACCCCCATGGCAATAAAAGTAGAAGGCATCAGGGCCTGGATTCACTCAGGTCACGTCAAACGAGCCAAGAACAAGGACGTTCCCCAGAGATGGAAGCCACAACCAATGGACCCCGCTGACCGTCGACTAAAGCTAAGACTCAAAAGACTATGAGTTTATTATTGCTCCTATTGTTACCTGTTTATGTAAAGTATAGGTGGGAAATTAGACGAACAAAATTAGGAAAAATGGAAAAGGTTATACAAAGCGGTAAATGGCTAACTCATCAGCCGACTATGCACTAGTGTCATTTGTAAAAAAGAAAACTAGAGCGATAAAAATGTTAGACTTATATGCTCAATATAACCCCTTACAACAGAAGAATATAGAACTGGCTGAAAAGTCAAGGATTTGACCAATCTCCAAAGGAAAGGGGGGAATGTAAGAGCCTGGTTAGCCAGAGGGAGTCATTTAGTGTTTATGCAGTGAACTTAGATTGACCCCGCCCCTCCCAGAGGAACTTACTTGCAAAGCCTACATACAAGGGAGGGTGAGGCCAGGTGAAGACATCCAATCAGTGGGGCGTGCATATATCTACTAGTGTAAATTGAAATTCAATTGGCCACCCATGTGTTACCTAGCAGTTTTTTCTGTGTGTGGCAGACCTAGCATGACTGTGCAGTTTTCTCTGTGTATTGCAATCTCATTGGCCACCTGTGCATAGCCCGGCTAAACTGCCTCTATAAAAGTTAGTCTGTGAGGCTGGGAGGGGTTGCCTCCTTGCAAGAGACAGCCCTGACCGGTCAGTTTGATTCTCGATGCTTGGCGCAAAATAAAGCTTTGCTTGATCTTCGCTTTGTATCAGTCTCGTTCCTTTGATTACGGACCCAACATATCCTGATTTTCTTTTCTCCTTAGATAATTTGTGCCTGTTGTAAATGTTAACATAAATGGAATCGTTCCATATGTAATTTTTGTGTCTGGCTTCTTTCACTCTGCACATTATTTGGGAAAGTCATCTGTGTTATTGAGTGAATCAACAGGTCATTATTATTATTGAGTAGTATTCAACTGAGTAGTATTGAGTAGGTTTATGGCTGTACAGTAGCATGCTAACCATTTTTCTGCAGATGTACTTTGGGAATATTTCCAGTCTTTAGCTATTGTGATTAAAGCTACTATGAACATTTTGCTTCTTACAGTATCAATATTGTTAGTCTTTTACTTTTTAGCCATCTTACTGGGTATTTAGTAATATATCATTTTTATTTGCATTTCCCTGCTGTCAGTCATGCTGAATACATTTATATATATATATTTTTTTTTTTTTTTGACCATTTGTGTTACTAATCAAGTAATACAATTTGTGATGTGTCTGCTCACATCTTTTGCTCATATTTTGGGGGGTTAACATTTATTTTATTGTTGAGTCATAAGAATTCTTAATATATTCTGCATACAAGTCCTTTGTCAAATATGTCTTATAGGGGCACCTGGGTGGCTCAGTGGGTTAAAGCCTCTGCCTTTGGCTCAGGTCATGATCCCAGGGTCCTGGGATTGAGCCCCGCATCAGGCTCTCTGCTCAGCAGGGACCCTGCTTCCCTCTCTCTCTCTGCCTGCCTCTCTGTGTACTTGTGATCTCTGTCAAATAAATAAAATCTTTTAAAAATTTTTATTATAAATAGATATTTTTGAAATTTTTTCTCTGGTATTAAAGCTTGCCTACTCATGTTAATGTTTTTAATAATGATAAAAATATCGTATATCATCTTCTTGTATATTGTCTTCTACAATATCCTTGTATATTGTCTTCTTGTATATTGTCTTGTATATTGTCTTTATAGATTAAATTTTTATGTTTAGATCTATCATCCAGCACAAATTAATTTTTGTGTATGGTGTGACTTGTTTTTTGTTTCCATATGAATATTCATTTGTCCTGGGACCATTTTTTGAGAAAACTGTCCTTTCTTCATTGAAAGGATATGGCACCTTCCTTGCAAGTCAGTTTTCTACATTAATATGGGCTCATTTGCATCCTCTATTTCACTCTATTGATCTGTTTGTCTATCTTTAATGACAATGACATGATTTCTTATAGTAAGACTTATAGTAAGTCTTGAAGTCTGGTAGTGCAAACCTCCCAACATTTTTTCCTTATTATTTTTCAAGATTTTTTGGAAAATTCTAGACCCTTTGCATATTCATATAAATTTTAGTACAGGCTCATCGGTTTCTACAAAAATATCTATTGGAGTTCTTGTTGAGATTATATACAGTCTATAGATTAATTTTGAGGAAATGGAGTCTTTAAAAATATCGAGACTTGGGGCACTGGCATGGCTCAGTCAGTTAACCATCTACCTTTGGCTCAGGTGATTATCTCAGGGTCCTGAAATTGAGCTCTATATCAAGCACCCTGCTCAGCAGGGAGTCCATTTCTCCCTCTCGTTCTGCCCCTCCACACTGCTCATGCTCTCTCTCTCAAACAAATAAATAACATCTTTAAAACATATCAGGTCTTTCAACCTATGGATATGTCTCTCCATTTCTCCCGCTAATGTTCTGTGGTTTTAAAAATGGAGGTTTTGCATGACTTTGAAAATTTATTCCTATGTACTTTATGAGTATTTTTATACAGTTGTAAAATGAATTTTGAAAATTTTCTTTCCCAATTGTTGACTCCTAGTATATAGAAATATAATTGGTTTTTGTATATTGATCTTTTGTCCTCAGGCTTTATGAACCTCACTTACTGGTTCGATAAATTTTTATCATTGTTAATTGCTTAGTATTTTTATATGGTTTTTTGTTTGTTTGTTTGTTTGTTTCCTACCAAAAGCAATCATGTTGTCTCTGAATATGGATGGTTTAACTAGATTCCATTCAAATCTATGTGAATTTTATTTATTTATTTATTATTTTATTTATTTTTTCTTCACTCATTGCAGTGACTTCACAACAAATGAAATGTTGACTAGAAATTATAAGAGAAGACCATACATAAATTCCAATCTTAGGGAGAATATTAGGTATGATGTAAGTTGTAGATTTTTTCAAAGATGCCATTTATCAGGATGAGGAAGTTCTCCCATTCTAAGATTGCTAAGAGATTTTCTTTTTCTGTATCATGAATTGGTTTTCTAATTAGTCATATGCTTTGGCTTTTTATATTAAAATAATGATATTCAACACATTGCAGTGGTTTTCCTCCTTCATTTGGCCCTGTAATGGATTTTACTGATTGAATTTTTTTTTTAAGATTTTTTTTATTTATTTGTCAGAGCGAGCGAGCACAGGCAGACAGAGTGGCAGGCAAAGGCAGAGGGAGAAGCAGACTCCCTGCTGAGCAAGGAGCCCGATGTGGGACTCGATCCCAGGACGCTGGGATCATGACCTGAGCTGAAGGCAGCCGCTTAACCAACTGAGCCACCCAGGCATCCCTACTGATTGAATTTTAAATGTTAAAACAATCTTGAATCACTTGGATAAATACCACTTGGCCATGGTGCATTATTTGTTGTTAGAAATTGCTGCATTTGCTTTGCTAGTGTTTTGTTAAGGATTTTTGTACTATGTTTGTGAGGGTTATCACTCCATAATTATTCTTTATCAGGTTTTCTTATCAGGGTTGTAATCTCATCAGATTAGTTTGGAAATATTTTTTTCTTCTTTATTAACTAAAATAATTTAAAATTGTTTTTTGTTTTGGGGGGTTTTTTACTAAGTACCTCATAAGATTCGTTAGTGATTTCTTGGTACAGAGAGAGTGGTTGTGGAGAAACAGACTTTTAAGGAGGAGTTTTCTAAATTGGTTCTGCACTTTCTGGAATTGGCTCTGTAGTCTGATTAAATTTAAAGATGTTAATGACTATTCCCAGTAGTGAAAAGAACACCAATAGTCCATGGTGTGATCTGGCAGTAGAGATACACAAATAACACCATCGGATCTTCCTAATCATCCACCTGTAAGAAGCAAGGATCTGTATAGCTGTACATATGATACTTTTAAACATTTTGGTCAAACTAACAAATATAATGAGATTGTCTTATTGCTCCTAATGTTGTTAGACCAAGTGGAGAAAGAAAAGGATGAGATCAAGGACTCAGATTCCCAACTCAATGCTGCATAAATGACCTAAAATTTCTGTGTTCCCTGAAGGAGACCCTATCTCTTGAAGTTGAGTGCTGAGATTGATGAAATTCAAACCTGGAATCTCACCCTGGCTGGTTTATAATACAAGTGTCTACTATTAAAGTGAGGACATTGGGAAGGAATCGGATCCAAAGAGTTGCAATGGGGATATGTAAGAAGACTGATAAAGCTGGAGACATTGAGCCCTACATTCTGATGAGTTTTCTTTGCCAGTGGAAGTAGCTTTTCCACCCAGTCTGAGTAAATTAACTCTGCATTGCCAGGGGAAACAGTAATGGCCTCCCTGACATAGTTGTCATGCAAAATAGTGCTAATTCTCCTTGCAATGCACTCCACCACTCTGCTTTGCTTCTATACTTAATTACACTCAAGTCCCAGCAGGTCCCTAAAGGTGAGGTACAAAGTGTGACCTGTGAGGAGGTACACTACACTCCAAAAGAACTACCTGAGTTTTCTAACTTAAACACAGAAAAATTATAGAACATGTGTGGGACCGGATACTAAGGGTGTGGGATAGTGGTAGAAGGAATAAAGTTGGATCAGGCAGAATTCATTGATGTAGGCTCACTAAGCAGAGATTCTGTGTCTAATGTTGCATCTCAGGGAATTGGAAATGGCTCTAACAGTTTGGCTGTTGGTTGACTTGCTGATACATGGACTAAAAAGTGCCCATAGTGAACAAATTAGAAATGCCAGACTTGCCTTGGTTTAATGTATATATAGAGATTCAAAAACTTAGGGATATTGGAATGTTAGAGTGGATTTGCTATTTAAAACATATTCATCCAAACTGAGAGGGTCTAGAAGACAAACCTTTTACAAGACTATGAGAAATAAATTTAGGAAGGAGTCCCAGCATCTTTGAAGAGTTCTATGATTCATCTTCTCCATATAATGCCAATTGCAGTTAGTGAATTGTGAAGCTTAAATGCAATGGGACTAATAGGATCATGGGTGGCACACTCAAACACCAAAAGCAAAGTGGGTGTGCTTATATAAGTTTTTACTAGATGTGTATAAGTACAAAAGTTCTAGGTCAAATGAACAAAAGTCTGATCTGAATCATAAAATATAGAGCTGTAGTCTTCCAATCAATTCCTAGACTTGAACCTTGAATGAAAGGGAGGCTAGGTCCCCTGAAGAATGAATTCAGGTCCATTGCCAAAAATTTCTCCAGTCTTCCCCAAAGGTACCTACAGTCTCTCTTTGGGGTAACTGTACTTGAGAAAAGGATGTAAGCAGACCTTTTAAGGATTACTGGACATTGGTTCTGAACTGACATTAATTCCAGGAGACCCAAAACATTACTGTGATCTTCCAGAGTAAGAACTTATGGACTCAGGTAATCAATGGATTTTTAGCTCAGGTCCACTTCACAGTGAGTCTGTGAACTCATCCTGCAGTTATTTTCCCAGTTCCAGAGTGCATTATTGGAATAGATAAGCTCATCAGATGACAGAATCCCCACACTGACCCCTCACTTGAGGAGTAGGGGCTATCATGAGAAAGGCCTAATGGAAACCACCAGAATGCCTCTGCTTAGGAAAATAGTACACCAAAAGCAATAGTCTCTTTCTAGAAGGATTGCAGATATTTTTGCCATCAATACTGTAGGGGTGGTACTTCCCACTGCATCCTCATTCAGCTCGCCTATTTAGCCTGTGCTGAAGACAGATGCATTTTGGAGAATAACTGTAGATTATCGTAAGCTTAATCAGATGGTGACTCCACTTACAGCTGCTGCACCAGATGTGGTTTTATTTCTTGGAACAAATTAACACATCCCCTAGTACCTGACATGTAGTTAATGATCTGGCAAATGCTTTTTTAACCTCATACCTGTTAGTAAGGACCACCAGAAGCTGTTTGCTTTCAGCTGGCAAGACCAGCAATATACATTTACTGTCCTACCTCGGGGGTATATCAACTCTTCAGTTCTATATCATAATTCAGTTCACAAGAATCTTGATTGCTTTTCCCTTCCACAAGATATCACACTGATCCATTACATTGATTTGATGAGTGAACAAGAAGTAACAATGACTCTAAACTTGTTGGTAGTATATTTGTGTATCGGAGGGTGGGACATAAAACCAACAAAAATTTAGGGGCCTTATACCTCAGTGAAATTTCTTGCTTTGAGGCATGTCCAGATACTCCTCTTAAGAAGAAGGATAATTCGTTGCATCTAGTCCCTCCAACAACCACAAAACAAAGTGCAATGCCTAGTGGGTCCCTTTGAATTTCAGAGGGAAACCCTTATTTAATGTTACTCCAGCCCATCTACTGAGTGGATCCATGCTCCAAACACCGGTATTACATGTTCCCCCACCATCCTGAAGCAGCCTGGGTTGATAGCACGATGGAATGGCCAGCACAGCCAGGTGGCAATACCTTGCAGGGCTGGGGCAATGTTCTCCAGAAGGCCATATGTGCTTTGAATCAGCAACCTGTCTCTCCCATAGCAGGATTCATGGATCCCAAGAATCAAGTAGGTGATATTTATAAGGAATTGGCTCATGCTATTCTGGAAACTGGTAAATCCCAAGACCTGGAGCTTAAATTGTCAAGTAGAAACTCAGGAAAGCTAATGGTTTAGTTCCAGTCAAAGTCAGAGGCCCGAGAACCAGGAGAGTTGATTGTTGTAGTTCCTTTCTGAAGGGTAATAGGCTCAAGACCTTGTAAGAGCTGGTATTTCAGTTGAAGTCTGAAGTCAGGAAAATGGTGAAGGTGTGAAGACATTTAGGCAGGGAGAATTCTCTCTTATTTGGGGGAGGGTCAGTCTCTTTGTTCTAGTTAAGCCTTCAATTGATGCGAACAGGCCCACACACATTATGAGGACAATCTGCTTCATTCATTCTTCAGATTTCAATATTGATACCATCCCAAAATACTCTCCTGGAAATGACCAGAATAATGTTTGACCAATTTTGGTCTAACTAAGCTGTGACAATCACAAGGGTCACTAATATTTAAAAGAATATTTTTAGCAAGTGTTTAAAACATATTTAACAAAACATGAACAACACAGGAGGAGTCCTAGAGACTTGGTCATCTCTTTTTTGTGAGTTTCCTTTAATCACAAACAGAAGATATTTTATTGATTATTTTGTGTATTTTGCCCTAGACATTTTACTAAAGAATTAGGACAAATCTGATGAGGACAAATTTTGATGGAAAAAAGGATGATTATGGGCAATGTATGAAATCCTTCCAAACACTGGTTTTTCCCCCATTCTCTATTTCCCAGGTATAGGGAGCTAAAAGAATCAAGGTGTATAAAATTCAAGTCTGCTATTGTAATTGACAGGCATGACCTATTTCACCACTTTAAGTCCCCTAGTATGTGAAAACCTGACATAAAAAGAATTGGGACCAGCTGTTCCTTCTTTGTACTGAGAACCTAAAAGGAAGAAATAGATAAACTGCTGCACTGGAGATTAAGATCAGCTGTATAAGAAAATATTTTTCAGTGTTGAAAGTGATTAAACTCCCAATGGGTAACCAACTGTGGTGTCTGAGGGAGTGTTTGTGTGAGTGTGTGTGTGTGCATACCATGCACACGTGTGAACAGGTGATTGTATCTCTTCTGTGTTTAAAAATGATAGCATGTGCTTTTATCTTTTGTGAGCTTTGAATCAAGGCACTGTTGTAAAGGGTTCTGTCAAATATTTAAAAGATACCTTTTAAAAATAGACCTCATTTTCCAGGATGCGTAAGGAGTACCCAGCATAATGTTGTAAGATGACGCATTTCAGTAATTTTAGACTCTAGAGCCCTTCCGAAGAAAAAGTAAGTCAGCCAAGTGTCAATACTATTTCAGATCCTTCTCCCTGACCCCAAAGCACAATACTTACTAATCGTATGAGTATATAGTAAATACTCAAATGCCAGAATTTTCTAAAATTGGCAAAGCCTATGCAGTGAAAAAGTGGGCATCAGGAGAGCTTATTTCAAGATCCAACTCTGCCACAGAAAGGCAGGGCTATTTAAAGGCTGTTCTTCATGCTGTTACCGCTCTGAGCTACACAATGGATGGACCCAGAGGTGTCCATGGCCACGGTGCTACAATATCTAGTAGTTCCTAGGATTGAAGCACTGAGTGCCGCATAGGCAGGTCTGTAAAAATCATGCTTCTCCTGCTAGACACTTACCATAGGCTTTCAGTCTTTTTACTAAATTACATATGGAAAGGGGGTCAACATCTAGGACTTTGACCACTTTCAAGACGTGTCAAAAGGGCATATTAAGACCTATTTTTATCTTCAGTGCAAATTTATTTGAGCCAGGTAAAGGGGAATGGCTAAAGTGAAAAGAGCTGACACTGTATTTTCACTCTCTGGCACTTGTATTAGTCTGTTTGGGCTTCATAACAATACCACAAGTTGGGTGGCTTAAACAACTGCAGCTAATTTTCCAGTACTTACTACAGGCTGGAAGTCCAAGATCAAAGTGCCAGTAGGTTTGGTTTCTCCTGAGGTCACTATCTTTGGCTTTTGCAGATGGCCACTCACTGCCTCCTCACATGGTTTTACCTTTGTGTGGGTTCATGTGCCTTTGGGGGTCTGTCTCCGTGTTCAAATCTCCTCTTCCCATAAGGATATCAGTTATGTTGGATGGCCGCCTGCTCTCAGGTCCTCACTTTAACTTAGTTTCGTCTTTGAAGACTCTGTCTCTGTATACAGTCCTATCCTGAGGTTGAGGGTTAACAGTTCAACATATGATTTGGTGGGGGCGGGGCACAATATAGCCCATAACAGGTGCCAAACCTGTCCCTTGCTGTTTTGGCATAATCATAAACATAACTAAAGACCTATCAAAGAAAGAGCACTTATGCAATTGAAACCACCGAGAAACTACACAATAAAATCTAGACTTAACTTACCTATTCCCTGCTACATATTCTGAATTTTCTCTGCTCTTTCTTTATGAAGGGGAATTTCCGAGCCAAGTCTGCAATGTTGGAATGAAGGGACAAAGTCGCAGCTGATCTAAATGACAGAATGTCATTACCTTTTAAAAATCAAATTTTAAAAAAATTATAGGAAAATTCAAGGCAAACACTATTGAGTAAAATAGATATGAGAGAAAATTTTTTACAAATTTCAGTCCTATTAACTACACCATCAGGATTACATTTGTTAATATATTAAAGCACTTAGAAGATTTTGTGGCAACAGGTAAATGTTCAATGCATGATAACTTTTGTTATTCCTTGTATTATCATGTAAAATAATATAAGATTTTCACTGTGAACCTGGTTGTCTTCCTCTGCACTGCAGTACATGACCTTTTGCTGTCATTCATAATCGGATTCCCTTGTATCAGCTTCCTCTTTGGTATTCAACATCTCTATTGAGGCAAGAGTGTCACAGGTGAGTTTGATGTTTTAAGTCTAGCCTACTTACCAGATTTGAGAACTTCCTTAGAGGTTACTTTGTGATTGAAATTGAGAGAAATACTTTTTTTTTCAGCAAGCACTATTGACTAGTCTGTCAAAAAACACACTAGATACAAAGGACTTGAATTACACAATTGTTAGGGGAAGGCTACTGCAGCCTGTACTATCATTAGTCAAGAGGAAGTGGTTCTAGTATTAATCAGGCCCCCTAAGGGTGTTGACAAGGATAATAATTCTTTCCCAAAGCGCTGATATAACTCTCAATTGTTTCATATTAAAACAAGAGAGGAAAAAGGCTTTGGGAAAGAGTACACATTTTTAATAGGAGCTATAATTCTGTATGAAGGGTTATCTGAATAGTTTGCACAAGAAATGAAATTATAGCACTTACTCCACAGATATAAGCATTGAGGGAATTAAGCCAAAGTCCCATCATCCTTTGCAATAGAGGTTTTTAAGGACTCACTTAACCCTATGAAACTTCTGTCCATAAGTTCATGGTCTTTTGCTTTGCTCTGAAAAGAATAAATTGTTATTATTAACCTTTGCTTAATCTGACTACATAGCCTTATAAAAAATAAGAAACATTAAAAAGCATTATAGGCACTGAATCCTTCCAAGTATTAATATATATTTAAATAAATGACAGGCGGGGATACTCACCACTATACTAACGAGGAATATTTAAATAAATGACAAGTCACAAACATAAAAAAGATAGAGCCTCATTGATAACCTTAGCTGTACTGGGTACAGATGGTTAATCATACATCTTAGTATATAGTTAATACAATTTACTTAGCATCATATGGACTCTATGAGATTTATAAAATCCTGCCCTAGTTTATTTAAACATATCAGCAATGTCCAACTTGCCTAGATAATTTTTGACTCTCCATCCTCTAAAAAATTACCAGAGGCTTGAGCAGGGTTGAGGCTTGTTCTTTTTGTTTGTTTGTTTGTTTGTTTTTATTTCTTTTCAGCGTAACAGTATTCATTGTTTTTGCACCACACCCAGTACTCCATGCAATACGTGCCATCCTTAATACATACCACCTGGCTCCCCTAACCTCCCACCCCCCGCCCCTTCAAAGCCTTCAGGTTGTTTTTCAGAGTCCATAGTCTCTCATGGTTCACCTCCCCTTCCAATTTCCCTCAAAACCCTTCTCCTCTCCATCTCCCCATGTCCTCCATGTTATGTCTTATGCTCCACAAATAAGTGAAACCATAGGATAATTGACTCTCTCTGCTTGACTTATTTCACTCAGCATAATCTCTTCCAGTCCCATCCATGTTGCTACAAAAGTTGGGTATTCATCCTTTCTGATGGAGGCATAATACTCCATAGTGTATATGGACCACATCTTCCTTATCCATTCATCTGTTGAAGGGCATCTTGGTTCTTTCCACAGTTTGACGACTGTGGCCATTGCTGCAATAAACATTGGGGTACAGATGGCCCTTCTTTTCACCACATCTGTATCTTTGGGGCAAATACCCAGTAGTGTAATTGCAAGGTCATAGGGAAGCTCTATTTTTAACTTCTTGAGGAATCTCCACACCGTTCTCCAGAGTGGTTGCACCAACTTGCATTCCCACCAAGAGTGGATGAGGGTTCCCCTTTCTCCACATCCTCTCCAACACATGTTGTTTTCTGTCTTTCTAATTTGGCCATTCTAACTGGTGTAAGGTGGTTTCTCCATGTGGTTTTAATTGAATCTCCCTGATAGCTAGAGGACCATGAGGTTCTTTTCTCTTCTCTTATTGATTTGTTCTATGACATTGATTGATTTGCGAATGTTGAACCACCCTTGTAACCCAGGGATGAATCCCACCTGGTCATGGTGGATGATCTTTTTAATGTGCCGTTGGATACTGTTTGCTAGGATCTTGTTGAGAATCTTAGCATCCATATTCATCAGTGATATTGGTCTGAAATTCTCCTTTTTGGTGTGGTCTTTGCCTGGTTTGGGGATCAGGGTAATACTGGCTTCATAAAACGAGTCTGGAAGTTTTCCTTCAGCTTCAATTTTTTGAAACAGCTTCAGGAGAATAGGTGTTATTTCTTCTTTGAAAGTTTGGTAGAATTCCCCAGGGAATCCGTCAGGTCCTGGGCTCTTGTTTTTTGGGAGGTTTTTGATCACTGCTTCAATCTTGTTACTAGATATCGGTCTATTCAGGTTGTCACTTTCTTCCTGGTTCAATTTGGGGAGTTTATATTTTTCCAGGAATGCATCCATTTCATCTAGGTTGCTTAACTTATTGGCATATAATTGTTTCAGGTTTCCAGTTGCAGTCCCTGGAGACACAGGAACTCCTGCTTGTACCCAAAACCACGACAGTGGTGGCTGTCTGAGCAGCTCCGGACCGCCAGAGAGGTTCCAAGCAGCGATCTCACACTGAGATTTTCCTGCTGGCCCGGGCTGGGAGCTCTCAGACTTTCCAGTTGTGAGAGCGCGGGGCTGGCACCTGCCCAAGAGCACCAGGCTGGTGCCTGCACGTACCTCTCTCAGGGGAGGGTGTGGGTTGCACGTGTCTCAGGCTCTGAGTGGAACAGTGCAATAAGGCTGTTTTTCTGCTAGCTGGTGAGGCTCCCAGCCTCTCACAGGACCCCACGCACTCTCAGGCACGCTGGCGGCTCAGGGACCAAGACCTGGTTTCTCTGCCACACTCTCTCTGGCTCAGCGCCAGGTTGGTTGTCCTGGGTCCGGGGACTTAAGCCCCTGTCCCTAACCGTCCCGATCCCACAATTTCCCCCCGTGATCCTTTGCTCTTTTTGAGTGCTTTCAACCAGTGCATTCAACCAGACTACAAGTTAATGCTGGTCCCCAGACGCAGGGCACTCTCGTATTGGGGTATTACTTTCCAATGGGTCGCTTCTGGTGGCTCCCTCCCCCTTTTGTTTCCAATATTCCAATATTAGTCTGATGTTCCCACTCCGCTTTACCTGCCCACTGGCGTAGAGATCCAGACGTGTATAATTCTTTTTTTTTATTTGACAGAGAGAGACCACAAGTAGACAGAGAGGCAGGCAGAGAGAGAGAGAGAGGAGGAAGCAGGCTCCCTGCGGAGCAGAGAGCCTGATGTGGGACTCGATCCCAGGATCCTGAGATCATGACCTGAGCCGAAGGCAGTGGCTTAACCCACTGAGCCACCCAGGTGCCCAGACGTGTATAATTCTGATCTCAGGCTGATTTCATAGGTGATCGGAGTTCCTTGGTAGGTAATCAGCTCACTTCAGGGGACAGGTTGAAAGGGCGCCTCCTCCTAGTTCCCCGCCATCTTGCTCCCCTCGAGGCTTGTTCTAGTTAGAGCCCTCCAGGGAACAGAACTGTATCTCCTTGTTTAACTATAACTTCTTTTGAGTACCTAGCCATTGCTGGATCTCATAGGGAAAATGTAAAATCCCCAATCAATTTAGAAGCAGATTTAGACCCAGAAGATAGCCAATTAATGCATCTCAACTTTTCGAGAAGCCTGAGTACAAGCAAAGAGCCCCCAAGGCCCCAGGTAATGATTGCTATTTCCATCTTCTTCCAGGAGGGGTTAAAAAAAAAAAAAAGCTGAAAACAGCTTTCATTCCAAGTGTTTTGGGCCACTGATTTTTATCACCCAGGTAGGATCATTTGCAATTAACATAAGAATCGTAGTCTCTTAGAGCTATAAGGATCCATAGAGAAAACCTAATCTAATGTTCTCATTTTACAGATGAACAGACTGAGGCCTAGAGAGGTTTAGGGGTTTGTCTGAGGTCACATGCTTGTTAATAGCTCTGCTGGGTTA
>PISX010016228.1:0-46976 GCA_004024625.1 Mellivora capensis
CCTCAATGTGAGAAAGGAATCCATCAAAATCCTTGAGGAGAACGCAGGCAGCAACCTCTTCGACCTCAGCCGCAGCAACATCTTCCTAGGAACATCGCCAAAGGCAATGGAAGCAAGGACAAAAATGAACTATTGGGATTTCATCAAGATCAAAAGCTTTTGCACAGCAAAGGAAACAGTCAACAAAACCAAAAGACAAGCGACCTATGCTTTCTTATTGTTTCCTTTTGCTGACATACCTTTGTCCATCTCTTTATTTTTAACCTTTCTGGATCCGTTTGTTTGCGTGTGCTCTAATATACATCACACAGTTCAGTTTTGCTTTGTGAGTTAAACTGAGGATCTTAAGCAAATACACATTTATTGAAAAGACTGGTAATGTTTGGTCTCCACTCTGTCCAAGCACTTATGTTATAGTTTCTGTGTCTGTTGTATTTGTGTTCTCTATGTAATGTGCTTTCTTAATTTATTTTAAAAAACAAGTAATTTTTTTTTGTCCTAATGATTATCTTTATACATTCCAAGTACCCCTTTGTTCTGGTTTTCTTGTTTGATCTTTTACTGTCTAGTTAGTCAATTTGTAGTAGAATCCTATTGTTTATCCAACAACAAATGAGGTTATTCTACTTTCCACTCCCTTCTCCCATTTGTAGGTGTACTATTTCTAAAAAGATATATTTGTATGCTTTTCTGTAACCTTCCTCCCCGTGTTTATTTTAGTCTTAGATCTTCAATTAAACATATAAAGTGGTCACCATCAGTTCCTTGGCCAAACTTTCGTTAATCACCTCTTGGTGGAACAAAGCTTGTCCTCTCATAGTTTGCTCAAAAAGTGACCCCTAATATCATGTTTTCAAATTTTCATCTATAGCTTTAACACTTGAAGGACAGTTTGCCTAGGTAAAAATGCCTTTTTTCCATCTGTTTCTTCCTTGAATATCCTGAAAAGGTTGGTCATTGTTTTCTTGCTTTATATTTGCTTTTGAGAAAGCTGACAACAGTCTAATTTTCATGAAACCTATATATTTGCTTAGGCCTGGAGGGCCTGATAAATTTTTTCTTTATATTTAAAGTTGAATAGTTTCAATAAAATTTGTCTATGTCTTGATTATTCTGGATCACTTTTCAAAGATAAGTAGGAAGCCCTATAGATCTATGTTTTATTTCTGGAAAGCGTTTTGCCTAATAAATATAAATAATAATATTATTCCAGTATTGTTTCTTCTTCAGTAACTTCAGTGGTATTTATGTGCATCTTCTTTGCTTGGCTTTTTCAACTATTGCCTCTCTGACCAATTTTACTCCGCTATCTCAATTTTCATTGTCTTTGATGTTTTCCTGCTTTTGTTTCTCAGGCAGCTTGTAATTTCCTCTTCACCCATATGATTTTCTCTTTTTTCTTTTATTTCTTTCCTAAGATAGATCCACTACCATTTTTTTTTTATGATTTTGGTAGTTTCTTGCCTCTTTTAAAGTCCTAATTTAAGGTTATTGAGATGTTTTTATATCACCTAATGATTGAGAATTTCATTTATTTTAGAATATTAGTTAGATTCCTTCTGCTGTGAGCACATGAATGTGTGCATGCATGAGTGTGCTTGTGCATGCGCGCGCGCGCGTGTATGTGTGTATGTGTTGGGAGCTTGCATTAGCTAAAATAGTTTTATTCTCATTTGTGGTTTTCTTCTTATAATGGCCTTCTGGAGGTCAAAATGTCTTTTGCCTTGCATTTCATGAAAAGGACTACTGGTGTACGGTGGTTTAGAATATTCTTAATTGAAAAGTGACTCCTTTCCCCTTAGTCAGTATAGGAAAATGCAAAATTATATCAGGGGCACTTGGAGGATAGTTTTGTGTGTTGAGTTCTAGAATTTTTTCTTCTTTTTTCTTTCAGAATTTCTCCCTAATAGCTCCTTGTTCTCATTACTGCACAATCTCCAGAGAACACTTCTCTCTTCTTTTTTACCCTATTCTCTCTAAAAGTAATAACTTTCCAAACTGCATACTTTTAAGTCCTGTATCTATAACCAGTGTTCTGATATATAAGGTCCCTTTTTCAGTATTTTAGCACTTAGAATAGACTTTCTTCTTTCTGGTGGTGATTTAGTACAATCTTGGGCCCTCCATTTCCTCCTCTTGTCTTCCATATGGTTTTTCAAGATGTCTACTCTCTACTTTCTGCAAAGGTTTGGTTATAATTCAAGAAAAAGCTCCACAAAAACATAATGTTTGTCTATTGAACAAGTAATTTGAAGTTGTAGTGTTCACTGTTTTCTACTTGTGTGAAGGGTTGTGGTTTGTGTGGTTTTTTTTTTTTTGTTACTGTTGTTGATTTGTATAGTTTTGAAGGACATGTTGGAAAATTTCAGTTTAGGTGGCCACCATTATGTTGGCTATCCAGAATCAATTTATGTCATGTAAGAATGGTTATGTTCCATCTATAAGCTCTTAATTATGTATAAAAGAAAATATAAACTTTTCAAGATTTAATTCAAAATTTTTAACAATATAGATCCAATTTACTTTTGCAGATTCATCAACCCACTTAACTCTTAGCTATCCTCCATTTTAATAAATGGTGACACAATTTTTAGCATTTTAAAATATAACAAATTCATTTATTTTGCCTTATTTCCCATCTTTATACCTTTGCATGTGCTCTCCTTAACCTGAAAAATTCTCTCCATTAATTATTCTCTAGTTGAAAATATTATTTGTCAATTGGGTTTCTACCTTTCTCATCATCTGTAATTAAATACTTTATGATTATAAGGAAAGAAATCAAATCAGGAGTCCTTTCCCACTCTTAAGACTGGAACCACTTGGTGGGATGACTAGAAGCAAACATAGAAGCAAGAGAATATTTTTCTATTTCAAAAGATAATTATTATGGAAGAAATAAATTCAACTAAATCAATCATCTATGATTCATTAAAATTGAACTCCCACTTAGAGGTTTAGTAACATAGGGTGAACTTTTCCTTAATAAACATTATGATTATCAAGTTTCAGTTTCTGCAATATTTCATATTTCTTCCAAAGAGACATTTTAAAGATAAAAGAAGTTTTAAATTAGGAAAGGCCTGATTTTCTTTTTTTCACAGCTTGAATATTTTCTATTCTTGATTAACTGTTACATGAGACATGAATCAGGACTTTGGGTGCCCATTTTGAAATTTTTTTAAAAATCCAGTCATTTTTAAAAGAAGACACTTCGATATTTTCCAATTTATAACTGTGGAGATTGACCTCCACCTTCATTTGGAGTCATGAACTAAGGTGATTTCTGAGTTATATCCAGACATTTACAGCAGAATAAGAAGTCAATAAAATTCTGGGGAAGTCTAATTCACTAACAATCTATGATGACTCTATCAAAAACATCTGAAACAACTACTGCATTTTAGTCCATAACCATTCTTAGATTGTGGGAATTGTCTAGTCCAGTTAAGCTAAATTTACATGGCTCTTTAAATCCATCTTGATAGTGTAAGTTTGTTGCTGATTGGCACATATGTTTATTGAGGAACTTCTTGAAATAATTCTATTAAGTTCCAATGCATATTAAAATGAAGCATAAAAATATTGAAACAGTATTCTCCCTACTCTGTATATTAGCAGACACTGCACCATCTACCATAGGGCCCCTTAGAAAATTGACTTTTGGTGTCTCCCTCTTTATGTGCCCCTTTCGAGGTAGTGCTTTCCCAAATGAATTATTTCACTGAAAGAGTGGAGCAAATATTTGTGGAATTTTTCTTCTGCTACTCAAATCAGATCATAGCACAGAGAGCTGGCCTTGACAGTAAGCTACCAAACATATCAAGTCATTTAGGAAATCAGATTTAATGCTCTTTAGCTGATGAAAAAATAATGACTTGTTTCCTGGCTTCTTTTCCTTTTTATATTTTTCTCTCTCTACCTTGCTCTCAAGCATACGCAACACAAACTGCATTTCTATAGCCAAGTTGGAGGATATGTTTGTTCAGAAACAAAGCATTATGTTTTTCTCCTTGGTGAAAATAATCATACATTATTAAAAATATTTGGTAGGAGTGGTTAATATGAAAAATTACAGGAAAACAATAAAAACTGTAAGTAACTTTACCAGATTCTCTTTCTTACTCTCTTTCAGTCAGGATTCTCCATAAGGATGGCTGTTACTTTTTCTTCTTTCTCTCCTCTTTCTTTCGCTCTTTTGACTACAGTTTGGCTTCTCATTGAAAGGAGATTTATGCTAAATAGAAATTATATATCAAAATATGGTCCATCTGGACTGTCAAGAAAATGATGACAAAATGCTTTGTTCTGAGATTATGCTCTGCAGCAAATAACATTGATTTCAATTATTTCTCTTACATAGGTTTCACCAAAGACACATTAATTTATTTTGTCATAATTTTTTAAACCTTCTCTTAATCTTTTTTTTTTAAAGATTTTATTTATTTATTTGACAGAGAGAGACACAGAGAGAGAGGGAACACAAGCAGGGGGAGTGGGAGAGGGAGAAACAGGCTTCCCACTGATCAGGGAGCCTGATGCAGGACTCAATCCCGGGACCCCAGGATCATGACCTCAGCCAAAGGCACCTCATGTTTTGTCATAATTTTTGCACAAGTTTTTGTACATAATATAAAGATAGCATTTCCTGTCAGTGAGATTTGATGTGCATCTCACTGTAATAGGGTTACAGAAAAAGGCTTCTATACTGTCAATTGACTTTTATATTTTTTGAGACAATTATTAAGTGAATAATCAAGGACAGATAAAATTAGATAAAAATAGACAGATAAAGACAGATAAAAATACGAACAGCTAGTACTTGGATTGTTCCAAAGTTAACCCCACCACTACAAATCTAATAAGATCTAATAAGATCACTAAGGTGACCTTAATAAAGTTTAGATTACTACTGTAGATTTTAGCTGATCTTCTTGTTTTAATTCTTACATCCTCCATTCTCCACACAGAAAAGTAATTTTTTTAAAATTTTATTTATTTATTTAACAGAGAGAGAGATCACAAGTAGGCAGAAAGGCAGGCGGGGGGGGAGGGGCGGTGGGAAACAGGCTCCCTGCTGAGCAGAGAGCCCGGTGAGGGGCTCGATCCCAAGACCCTGAGATCATGACCCGAGCCAAAGGCAGAGTCTTTAACCCACTGAGCCACCCATGCGACCCAGCAAAGTAATTTTTTAATAATGTAAATCACATTGTGTCATGCTTCTGCTCAACACCATCGAATAGCTTCTTATGTCAGAACCAACTCATTTTCCACCAATACCTATTTACCATTCTTCTCTGAGAATTTAACCCCCAATATATTTGCCAATATCTAGAATGAAACTACATTTTCTACTTTCTTGCAGAGTGAGATATGGCCACAGATACACTTTCCAGGATATAACCTTATAATAAATAGAAGCATTTGCTTTGCTCCTATGTACTTTCTGGTGATTGAAATGTAGAGCTGATGGCTGGAGCTCACTCAGCCATCTCGGTCCCTGAGGCTTAAGCCACATTCGGAGAATGATTGAATAGTAAGGAGGGAAAGAGCTATGTCCCTGACAGTTTTTTTGAAGCTGAACAGGATGCCTATATCTTAATGGGTTCATGTGAAAGAGAAGTAATCATCTATCTTTCTTAAGCTATTCTAAATATAACTTTTTCATCACTTGCAGCTGTACCTAATTCTAACTTTTCACATGACTGAGAATAAAATTAAAATCCTTTCCATGGCCTACATGTTCCTTGGCTAATTTTATCCCTCATTTCCTACCCTTCATCCTCATTCAGCTATACTGGACTTCTTGCTGCTGCTTTGACACATCAAGCACATTATTATCTCGTGGTTTGTGTACTTTCTGTCTCTCAGCCTGTCGTATTTTCCCCACGTATGTGTGAAACTTTAGTCTGGTCTCTGCTTGGACCTCCTCCAGAAAACTCTTCTAACTACTATACTTTAAAAAGCACAAGTTAATCTTTCTTTGTCTGCTTTATTTTTTTCCTTATCGCATTTATTAATCCCAGTTAGTATATATTTTATTTGCCTTTTTGTTTCTGTCTTCCCCATGAGAAGGTAAGTTTCATGAGGTCAGCACCTCACTTGTTTGCCACTTCATCTCCCAGACAAGAACCATTGTAGGCACACTTGTTCAACACATATTTCTTGAATGTATAAAAGCATGAATAACTGATTATACATCTATGGGTTTATCTCTGATTCTTACACTGTCATGAAGTCTATATTCTATCTGTTATACCCAGATAGTTAGGCTCATAAGCTGATACAACACTAGTCACTTATTTTGATGGTGAGTTTGTTAAAGGTCTCCTGAAGAGCTGCAAAGTTGCACATAAATTATTATGTTGTTGTTTTCATTTGACACACAGGAAATAAGAAGAAGCTTAATGAGATTAGACCCTAATATTATTTTTTTAATTATTTGATGGGAAGAAACCAAAAAGGAAATGGTTTCAGCTCAGGTCATGATCTC
Organism: Mellivora capensis; assembly: GCA_004024625.1. Taxonomy (NCBI): domain Eukaryota; kingdom Metazoa; phylum Chordata; class Mammalia; order Carnivora; family Mustelidae; genus Mellivora; species Mellivora capensis. The sequence goes on from PISX010016228.1 coordinate 6,494, forward strand.
AGGGTCATGAGTTCGAGACCCGCATTGGGCTCCATGCTCAGTGGGGAGTTGGCTTGAGATTCTCTCCCTCTCTCTCTCTGCTCGAGATTCTCTCTCCCTTGCCCTCCCCACCCCTGATCATGCATATAAATAAATAAAAATAAATAAATAAATAAATAAATAAATAAATCTTTTTAAAAAATAGAATTATTTCCTCAGTCTGTGACATAATTCTGAGAAAATAAACTAGCTTCAAATTGTGATCCACTATCAGCTTTCTTCCCCAAATGTAACTTCTTGGATTTCTGAGGCTAAACCAAAGGAGAGTGCCAGCTGATACCCAATTTTGTCCCTCACTGGATACTTGGTAGCAACAGTTTTGCCAGATAAAACTTAGTAAACTCTACCACATTCTATTATGTGTGGTGTAAAGGGAAAATTGACAGAAATGAACATGTGAGTTCTTATTTTTGATCTCAGTGGTTCAAAGCTCATGAAAGTAAAACATTTCGCCACAGTTCCCAGGATTTTGCAAAAAATCAACTGTCCTAGTTCATTCCTTTGGCAACATTCTTTCTCAAGTCAGCCCAGTGCAAGGTCTGAATTTCAGCTCTTGTCTTTTAATAGCTCTCTTTTGGGCTGAGAAGCTTCCAGTCTAAGCTCAATCCTATGGATACTGATTGCTTTTCTGAAACATATTATTACGGTAATTGGAGCCCATTTAGTCCGTGTGCACAATGGTAGTGACAAAGATACAAAGGAATTAGTACTTTGGCAAATTCCTATGATTAGAACAGAAAAATAAGAATGACAGACACATTTCACATGGTTTAAAGTCAGACCAAAGCCCAAAATGAGATGATGTCAATTACCATTTCACAAGGGAACATCACCATTTCTCTCTACAACTGACTTTATTGGACACGTTTTTGGATCATGATCTCAAAGTGTACTTTCACCATGAATTGTTAAGCTCTAAAATATACCATAGAAAATAGCAAGACACTACTTAATAAGTGTGAGATGAGAAGACTAATTTTCCTGGCCAAGGATTCATTTTCTTAATCGTGTTTTCCCCCATATAAATAGATTTGTATCATTTCTATCATCTCTTCATGTACTTTCAAAATGTTTAAAAAATGCAAAACTTTGGCTTCTGTTTAGATGAAATATGCTTGCTTGTTATAAGGCTTCCCATAATTTATTTTGTATTTAACTAAAGGTTTTGTTTGCTCCAACTCAGGAAACTTCAGGGCTTCACTAGGAGCAAATTAAAATGGAATTCGATTATGAGTTTCAGGAGAAGTTTTGAAAACATAGAATGTTTCTGAAAGCATACGATTTTAATGCTTCCTGAGCTATCTAACATAGAAGAGCAAACGGGCTGGCTCCTGGTGTATGAGAGGCATATGTCTGCCTCACTAATAAACATGTGCTGCTAATGCTGTCTCTAGTCACAAACTGTCTCCTGCCACTGCAAATCATTGTGACCCCTAATTGAACACCCTTATCTCCTGCTCCACATGGCAGCAACAATAATGGCTCCCCAACCCTATTTGAAGAAATAAATATGAATAAATGTAGTTATGACGGGGAGATGACATGAATATGAATATTTACTCTGGCATTTTGTGTGTGCAGAAATATTTTGTAAATGTAAAAGATTTTGATTCAGTCTTGATTATGGATTTATTTCCAAAATCAAGCAATCTTTTTTTTTTTTTGGTCAGCATAAAGCTAAATTGCTCTTATGGCTATAGTTAGGTACAATGAGGGATTTAATATAATTTCCATCTCTTACATAGATACAGTAGTTCAGAATAAAGATTCTTATGCTCAGATGATTTCCCAAGTTTGTGCAAAAAGTTGTCAACCAATCAATTATGAGAAGAAACTTATCAACATGTATTTGTCATTTAAGTAAGAATAAGAAACAGATTCCTTTTTTCCTGGCCAGGACTATCTGATAAGACATTATAATCTGAGCTCATGGGCTTGTAACCATTCCTGTTCTTTACTTTTTCACTGGTTTTAGTTGACCTTTTAGGTTGACTTTCTAACATAATTATAGGTTAACCTATAATTAAAAAGTAAAAACTTCTACCATAATCCTTTCTGGTTGTAATCATTTAATGCCTAGACTACTCAGCCAATTCAAACATCTTTTAAACATCCTGAAAAAATTATGGATTCATAGAAAATTGCAAAGATGGTATAGAGAACTCCTGTTTACCCTTAATTCCACTTCCCCCAATGGTTATATCTTAGGTAACTATAGTACACTACCAAAAAAAAAAAAATGAAATGGATATTGGTATGATGTGTATGTATAGTTCAATGTCTTTTTCACATATGTGGATTCATGGAGCCACCAAGATAACAAAATTAATCTATAAAACTAACGTATCATCACAAAGATCCCCTGAATGCTCTCTTTAAAATCACATTCACACCCTCTTCCAGCATTGCTAACCCTTAAGAAACACTAATTTGTTCCCCATCTCTATAATCTTGTTATTTTGAGAATGTCACATAAATGGAATCATACCATTTGAGGTAGGCTTTTTTCACTTAGCATAATGTCCTTGAAATTTGTCCTAAGTGGTTGCATGTATCAAGTGTTTGTTCCTTTTTATTGCTGAGTAATATTCCATGGTTTGAATGTAGTGTAATTTGTTTAAATAGCCACCTATTGAAAGACATATTTGTTGCTTGCCATTTAAGGCTATGATGATTAAACCTGCTATGTACAGTCATGTACAGTTTTTTGTGTAGACCAAAGTTTTCATTTCTCAAGGATAAATGGAATGTGATTGCTGCATCAGATGGGAAGTGTATATTATTTTTAAAAAACTGCTACACCACTTTTCAGAATGTCTGTACATCTCCACAAGCAATGTATGTGAGATCTCATTTCTGTGCATCCTTGCAGCATTTGGTATTGTCAATATTCTTTATTTTAGCTATTTTCATATATGTGTAGTAATAGCTCATTGGGATCTTAATTTGCATTTCCTTAATGACTGGTGATGTTGAACATCTTTTTATGTGCTTATTTGCCCTCTAAGTATCCTCTTTGCTGAAATATCTTTGTGTCTTTTGCTCATTTTCTGATTGGATTAATTTTGTTTCCACTATTGAATTTTGAGAGTTCTTTATTTATTCTAAATATGAAACCTTTGTCAGATATGTGTGTGCAAATATTTCCTCCGAGTGTGTAACTTGCTTTTTTATCCTTTTAAGAGGGTCTTTTGCAGAGTAAACCTTTTAAATTTTGAAGAAGTATAAATTTTTCTTTTATGGATTTTTTTTAATGTCATGCCTTTGTATTCTTTTACCAAGCTTAGGTTCCAAAGATTTTATTTTACTTTTCTGCTAAAGGATTTATAGGTATTTTTTATCCTATCATTCTTTTGTTTTAACAAAAATTGTATAAAAATTACCATAAATAAGTAAAGAATATTTACCATCTTAATCATTTTTAAGTGTACAGTTCAGTAGCATTGAATATATTCACATTGATGTAAAACATCTCCAACTTTTCATCTTGCAGGAATGAAACTCTGTATCCACTAAAGACTGTCCATGCCTCCACTTCCACCCCTCAACCCCAGCCAGAGGTAACTCCAGGAACACATTTTTGTTGGGCTCTCTTGAGAAGGATGAATTGTTTTACAAAACCTTAATTTTTCTGTGAGTAGAACCAAAGGAAAACTTCATTCTTTCTGTTATTTTTTGCCCTTAAATTCACTTTAAACCACTATTAAAAGTATAAAATTCAAAATATACTTTCTAATACTCACTTAAATTTTTAATTCTGAGGACATTTTATTGAATTTAATTGCATATTAGACACAGTCTTTGAGTTATATGCAACAAAAAGGTTTTTCTAAACATTCCAATAAAGATATTTTCTGTGCTATTTATGTAATACAGAAAAGCATTAAGGAGCATTTAGACACACATGTTAAAAATATTAAAATTATTAGAAATTATGTCATAACAAATCCATGTTCCTTGAGTTTTTTCTAAAAAAAAATAAAATCTTTTAAAAAATTATGGTCAAATTTTTATCTTAAGACATACAAAAGCAGTTAATATTATCATATTTTGTGCTATTTTTATAGTATTAAATAACAGTTAATGACATATGTGTTAAGTCTGGTATTTTCATTTGTCAAATAAAACAGAAAAATAAGAATTTGTTCTATTCTTGAAGTAAATTACAAATTGAATAGCAAAACCAATTTTATGAACAAAAGTTCTTTAACATAATAGATAATACACCAAAATAATATATATATTTTAACCAATACCCTAAACAAGTTGCCCCTAGGATTTTCTCATTTGGAAAATGAGAGAGTAAGAAGTAATAGATGTTACAAGTTAATCATGTAACTATAAGTAATTTTGACATTGGTATTCATGAGTGATCCTCTCTGATTTTGTAAGATATATTTATTATAAAATCATAATCAGGCATTCCTGATTAGTTGAGAATCATATGGGTATTACTATGACACATTAAACATGAAGATAAGCAAGCCCAAAGAACTATCCAATTCATTTCACAGGTTATCAAAAACACGACTTTCTTTCCCCACTTCTCTTATGACTGGGAATCATACTTTTGAATCATAATAAATTTTAATCATATTACTTTTGGAAAGTAATAAGTCTCTAAGCTTACTAAATTGTCTCATTCTACACATTTCTCTATAGTGGGACTCACCAGGCGTTTTCTAAAGATAGTTCTTTCCCTGACAGTGAATTTCTGTTTATCATTCGCGCTTGCTACAGACGTTATTGCTGTGCTAGGCTAGATCGTCCGTAGAGTACTTAGCTCCTCCCTGCAGACTAAAAATGTGACCACACAGTCCGTTTTCTGTCTGTTGTCCTGGTGAAATGATTCATAGCACCTTCTTTTGTTCTCAGTGTTTGGATGATAAAGTTAACAGTCCCATCAGCTATTGAGAAGTGAAATGGTGGTGGGGCAGGGGCGGAAGAAAGAAAGACTCTCCACATGAACAAAAGTATCATGATTCCCCAGCACCACCGCAGGGACACAAGTACGCCATAGCATAGGTCATACAAGCCCCAAGGATAAGACTTGGATCTTATCTAACTGACCATCTAAAAGAGTAATTTATTTTTAAGAAGGTGCTTGAGATGGATAGTCTCATTTTCTAAGATGCAGGTAAGTAGAGGCTTAAGCTGTTCAACACGGCTGTTAAGCCTAGACTCCTGAGAAGTCATCTAAGCTTCACTTTTCTCTTCTCCAATACAGCGGACGATAATAGTTCCTGTAGCAAAAGATGATGTGATGTGGGGATTCGATGAGGTGACACATGCCAAAGCATTTAGCACGGTGCCCGTCACATGCTAAGCACTCGACCATGTCAGTTATTATTATTTTTTTTAAGAGTTTATTTATTTATTTGACAGACAGATCACAAGCGGGCAGAAAGGCAGGCAGAGAGAGAGGGAGGAAGCAGGCTCCCTGCTGAGCAGAGAGCCTAACGTGGGGCAGTTCTAGTTTTCTTTTTCTCTAGATAAGGATATATTCACAGTTAATTAATGAGAATCAAAGTATATATTATGTAAATATGTATAATTTAAGATTCCATAATAATTGAGTCATTCATCTATTTTTCATTCGTCCAGTAAATATTAATTCAGAGCATGATCTAAGTAGGTCACTGTGCCTCTTAAATAATACTGGAACACATACTTGAACTTAACTCCCACCTGGAGATGAACAATGGTAATAGGGAGTAAGTCCCTAACTCACTGCATAGCTTTTTTCAATTAGAAAAATTCATTTTCTATAAGGTAGTATGGTAGGTAGTCAGTAAACTATTTTGTATAAGTCTTTTTTAAATGCCTAAGAGATGAAGACCTAGGGAATAAGTGAGCAGAAGGGACACTTTTTTTTCTTTTGATGAATTTGATTAAAGATAAACTTTCAGTGATCAAAACTGAACAATGAAAGCTTTCTTTAAAAAAACATTTCTTTTAAGATAAAGTTCTGAATTGGATCCTGAGATACTCTATTAAGATACTATAAGGTATAGCTTAAGGGAAGCGGAATGAGAAATTAGTGGAGGGGACACAATATCAGTGCCTTATAGTACTGTGCAAAGGGCTACAATTCTAAAGCTCTTTATATTTAAAGTCAGTAGATTATACTATTAAAATAAAGGATAAAAATAAGGTTAAGATTTGAACTACCCACGAAAATTAGAGAACAATAGGAGTTTAAATAAGTTGGAAGGGGTATACCCTGTATAACAAATTAGGAATCAGAACTTATTTGCTCACCGGATACTAACATATTATTAAAATCTGAGGGGACATTTTATCCTATTACTATGCACTTTTCAAAGTTATAGAAGCAAACATCGACTCATAAAACCTTGTTTATCTCTCTTAATATCTTATATTTTAATTCTTTAAAAATTTTTTTAAAGATTTTTTTATTATTAGAGAGAGAGGGAGAGAGACAGCATACGGTGGGAGGGCGGAGGGAGAGGGAAAAAAGAGAATCTGAAGCAGACTCCATGCTGAGAGCAGAGTCCAACACAGGGCTTGAATCTCACAACCCTGAGATCGTGACCTGAGCCAAAACCAAGTCTGTCGTTCAATTGACTCAGCCACCCACACACCCTGGTATTTTAATTCTGATGTCACAATTTAGATCGTTCTAAATTAATGAAATTTGATCTTTACTTACACATTTCTCTGTTCAACTCACATTTCATGACACCTCTAACGTGTCCTCTCTGTGGTAAGTAGACAACATAGGAAAGAGACAAATGTATTATTTATAACACAGGGTAATAAACACAAAGAAATGTGGAATTATTTGAGCAAATAACATGGTGTACACCCCCACTGAGTATGAAAGATCCACCAGGAAGTAATGTCAGATTAAAGGAGTGAAAACTATACTCAGGTTCGTCGATGGGAGGAGCAGGGGAGCGTAGCGTTCTGCAGGGAATCTCTGTATGTCAAGACTAAGTCGGGACACGGGAGAGAGATCAGCTATTTGGAAAACTGCAGTATTAGGAAATGGCAAAGGTAAGCCTGCAGAGGTTTGGCCTGGAGGCTTCCAAATGAAGTTAACGAAGCAAGATGGCAGCTGTGCAAGACATGGATTCATAGGAAGATGAGACAGAGGTAGGAAAATCAAGACTGTTGCTGTTGCTGTTGAGAGTGGGGTGGGGAAGGCAATGGGTGGATTGATGGGCAATGAGAAGGTCAAAGAAGCAAAGATTCGTAACTAATGAGTCTCAGTTAATAGAGGGGAAGAAAATACCGCAATAAATTCTGAGTTTGGACCTGAGTGACCAGATTGCTGAGAAAAAAGAGAAAGATATAATTGGAGACGATTTGCACTAAAGCATAAACTGAATACGAAAGTGAGAATTTTAAAACATCATTAAGTCTACTTATTCTGCGAGATCCTGGTAGCTAGAAAGATGAATAGAATTTCCCAGATTATCTAATATATAAACGTGGGACAGTTTTCCTACTTCAGCTTTTCTGCTTAGTATTTTCAGCCAATTTACAGTTGGTCATTATGACTTAATCCATTTATCTTCCACATGAGGTTTAGTTAACGGAAGCATTCCGTTTTTAATCTAAGAGTCTGAAATAATTTTCCAGAAGTTCTGCTTAAACTTACTGAAATGAATTGCCATTTTTCCAGGAAAAACAGCAAGCATTGACACTTAAAAATTCAATTTACTATACAACTATTTCAGATTACTTTTACCATGGCGCAGCAATTTCTCTTGCTTGAAAAATATCTTAGCCTAAATAGTGTGGCAAAATGGACAGAATCATACTGCATATGAGCTACAAATTGTTTTTGGTTTTAAAAAATCCAGTCATATGGGATGCCTGGGTGGCTCAGTTGGTTAAGCGGCTGCCTTCGGCTCGGGTCATGATCCCAGGGTCCTGGGATCGAGTCCCACATCGGGCTCCTTGCTCGGCAGGGAGCCTGCTTCTCCCTCTGCCTCTGCCTGCCACTCTGTTTGCCTGTGCTCCCTCTCTCTGTCTCTCCCTCTCTCTCTGACAAATAAATAAATTTAAAAAAATTTTTTTTCTTTAAAATCCAGTCATAAATACACCATCTTGAATTGAACTTAGTCAAGTAACAGTTCTGACTAATTTTTCACTTACTTCAAATTGTTTATATTAATTAAATGAACTGATTGGGTATCTGCCATCATATAGATACCATCCAAGAGGACGTTATCAAATAATGAATTAAACCAGGCACCTAGGTGGCACGGTTGGCTAAGCATCTGCTTTGGGCTCAGGTCATGATCCCGGATCCTGGGATTGAGTCCCACATCAGGCTCCCTGCTCAGCGGGGAGTCTGCTTCTCCCTCTGCCCCTCCCCCTGCTCATGCTCTCTCTCTCTCTCAAATGGATAAATAAAATCATTAAAAAAATAATGTACGGCTCATGGCTCTAAGACTAAGAAAAAAATGAAATCTGCCATTACTTCAAGGATATATGCTAGTTCAATAAAATGTGCAGATATAGTTAACATGCTTTACACAGAATGGTGCTGCAACAAAATAATGGGCAGACTCCAAGTCGCCACTTTATGTGTATTATTCCTATTAGTAATATTTTTTAACATTAGTTAAGATGCCCTATAAATTATAATTTTCACCACCACAATTTTATTTTCTCAGCCAGTACATAGTGAACATTTCTAGAAGGTATTTTTTCCCCAAATTATTGAATGCCTCTTCTCAAATGTTGAACTCCTAGTCACCAAAAATTGTGGGCTCCTTGCCAGCATCCCAAACTCTTCCTCTGGCCTCCGATTGTTCTGACCTCTGAGAGACAGGACCCACCAGCACTAAGGACACCCAGCAGGCTTCACATCATTGTCTTCAACCCAATCTAGTGTGATTCTCATAGTCCACGCAAAGCCACTGACGGTGTGTCGTGTCTATTCATATTTCATTTGATCTGGTGATGGGGATTTTATAAAATATTTTAGTTATAAAAATCAATAGAAACTATCCTAATTTTGAAGAAAAGTCTAGGGCATTTGCAGCAACAGAGAAGAAGAATTTAGTACTTCTGGATTTCGAACAAAGAAATCATGACTATAAAGCACTAATAATGCATTTTTAGGTTTTTAGCCATCCATGGGTATCAGGACACCAGATACCAGTCAAAGATACCAGAAAACCATGAACCACGGAGGCATCCCTGTAGCAGGACAATATTATGACTATAGGGACCTGTACCTACAACATTAATGCCTGGTGCAACTTAAGAAATCTGAAACCCATGGCATTTAAAAAATGCTCTACATAAAGACTAAAATCACTTTTCCCTGGTATGTATAAGTAATGGAAATGAGTAAAACAAAGATTGGGAAACGTTTTTGTATGCTGGGCAATTTGGGGCAAGTATATGGTTATATTTCCTTGCCTTCAACCAGTATTTGTGGAGGAAAAGTATGTTTTCCTTCTGCAGATTGTAAATCATTAGCAAAGGCAGAATGTATTCATTTCCTAGTAAAGAAGTTTTTATCCAATATGACAGAGAGTGAACATTACATGAAAATTATTACAAATATTTCTATACATAGTAAGCATAATTGGAAAAAAAAAAACTTAAGGCAAATGGCAAAAGTTTTCTCTTTAATGAATTCTTTGGTTATACACAGGTCTTAAATGACATCAGTTCGTGTAGTACTAACTGGTTTTGCTGGTATCTCTTCTGGGCATCCCTTGATGACCAAGATGAAATTAGTTATCCTGGGTTATAGCTCATAGAACATATTTAATACGATTTACCTTGCTTTAATGTAAAATAATCACAGAAGGAAAATATATCTTTGGATCTGAGATAGCATGTATTATTGCAAAACTACTGCTGAGCATATCGCATAAACTTCTCATCCTTGTAAAAATAAAAACTCAGATCGCTTCTCGGCCTTTTGGCTAAGATCAAGTGTAAAAATAAAAACTCAGATGTTCTTCACAGGAAACATAAACAAAGCTGAAGTAGAAACTATACATCTTCCCATGACTCTTGACACGATGTTTTGCTTTCACTGGCTCATAGCTTCCTGAGTTAAATAAAGCATAAGGAAACATAATTAGTATGTCCTGATTATTCTACAACTTTCATCACTTTAGCAAAGCAAAAAGTGCTAGGAAGGAGTGATCCAAATCACTGCCGAAACTAACAGTATCTGTTTTCTAAATACTTGGGGGGGAAAAGTTGATCAGCTCTGAATATTTTCATTCTAATCAGTAAAGAAAATAAGCTACTGTGGATTTGTTCATAATCCCAAATATATGGGAGTATATGAGAATTTAAAAAAGGAGAATCCAGAAAACCTAAGAGAGGGGAAAAAAAAAAACTATGAAAAGTAGAAGGAACTAGCCCGTGGTGACAAATATATATACATATATATAGGTGGTACAAAAGATGTATTTTTAGATTGGTTGCTACATGTTCTCTGATAGAAAAAAGATGTCATTTATGTTTGTATAACTATATATTTTCTCCTATAATATTCTAAACAACTATATTCAAACCCATAGTGAATGATTAGGTCTCATATGAAGCTAAAAAATGTAGCTGGGATAATAATCTATGTATAGGGAATTTTACCTTTTATTTAGAATATCATTTGGGAGTAACTTACATTTTTTCTGTGCCTGGGGGCATTATTTTCTATGCCATTGCTATCGTCTGATTTCCTGCACGGAAAACAAAAAGAAAATCCTGAAGTATTTACATTGCACTAAAGTAAGTCAATACATCATCTATATCGTGGCTATCAGGTTAAAACGTAAAAGTCAAGAGAGACAATTCATTTTTCCTAAAAATATTTTACTCATAATGTTGATTTTGTGTTTCTACCATTGCTTTAGAGAAGAACTGTTGCCACAGAGGACAGTGACCAGTCCTGTTTATTTTATGCAGAGGGACAACGGCCTCTCCCCCAGCATGAATGAGGACTTAGGTATATGGACATAACTTGTGAGCAGTTTTGAGGCCTGCAAGATAATAGCCAAGCAGAAGTTCAGCCAACATGTGAGATACAGGTGCTGTAATCTGACATGTTTATTACAATGAATTAGAGGTTAAACGTAGTTGTCTATCCAGTGCACATCAGGGCAAGACTACAAATGCAGCCTTCAGAGTCTTAAGAATGACTAAACTGGGTAACAAGAGTGCATAATGAATATCCTTCTAGGTTTTACCGGCAGGCCTGAGCTCAGTAAGCTGTCACCATCAGAAAGTAAATTCAACCACCTAATTCAAATTTGGGGGAGAGGCCAGCAGGTGAGATTATATGGATTAAATATATGAGTGGATCAAATAAACAAATGAGCTCCTCATTGAAATATCTGAAGTTATAGGTTTGTTTTGATGTTACACATTTAGTACTGCTTTTAAGATTTATTTTCATCAAGGAACTCTGACTCTTCCTGGCATTTAAACATATATGCATTATATATGAAATGTAATGATAAATATATATATATTTATTTATATATAGTATTAATATACTGTATTATATACTATTATTTTACATAATTTTGAAAAAGATTTTATTTATTTATTTGTCAGAGAGAGAGAGAGAGCACAAGCAGGGGGAGCAGTAGAGGGAGAGGGAGAGGGAGAAGCAGACTTCCTGCTGAGCAAGGAGCTGGATGTGGGACTTGATCCCAGGACCCTGGGATCATGACCTGAGTCGAAGGCAGATGCTTAACCAACTGAGCCACCCAGGTGTCCCTTTATACTATTAATATAGTATAAAATAGAAAGTATACTAATATTACTATCACATTATATACTATATATTACAATATTATACTATACTATATTATATTATATATTCTATCAAGAAAAATTTATCTCCTAACTAAAAATTTTAGAACCCCACATTGGGCATAGGGATTACTTTAAAGAAAAAAAAGTGCATTTCTAACTAAAAATTCTAAAAGAACACTGGTAAAAATGTTGCTGCATATGAGTTTACGTGCCCTTGATACTTGTATTAAATCTAAAGATATTGAAATAAGAAATAAACTAAAAAATTTAACACTGCCAGTGCTGTCTGTGGAACAGTACAGGGTAGAGAATATTATGTACACTATCCCAATTATCAATAAAAGAAAAGAAAGTAAATCATTTCTACTGTAGATTGAATCAGTTTGATGTTCCTCCTAAGGAATTCTAGAAAAAAAAATCTTAAAAATTTTTAAAATTAGGATAAGCAACATAAATGAAAATTAAATTAAGAATTGGTAAATCTTCTCCATAGTGTTCTAGTGCTACCCTTTCAGAGTGTGTCTTAGATGAACCAGAATCCACTGAGACAGAAGAAGCCTCCAGATGTGACTGCAAGGGAATGAATGGCCGGAAACATTGGGATAGCTGAGCTGGGACAACAGCATTTGGGCAAGGCTGTAACTGTTTCAAATATCTGAATGACTGTCTTATTTTTTATATGACTCCAAGTTTAAGAATGGGAATCAGTACTTGGGAACCAGAAAGATGAAACATTCAAAGCACCATAAACTGGATGTCCAAGTTGGCCAGAAAGAGGTGCAGTTTCCTTCCAACTCTAAGAATTGATGCCAAGACAACATTGTTTTGTTTCTCCTATCCGAGGTTATGGAACTCCTAATGTAATTATTTCATGGCCTTACTGTAGAAGCTCATATTCTGTTGATTTATTTTACCTGCCATATGTGAACTGAATAAAAATAACTATGTGAATAATGTCTACAAATCTCTAAATGACAGCTGGCCACCCCACTCCTGCTCTTTAACCATGGGCTAGAGACCACACGCGGAACCTGTGCTGGCCGTTGAAGATAAACTCCAGGTGCCATTCTGTGTTGGTTATATTGGCTCAGGCCTTCCATTTCTTCCACCTGCTTTAATCTGATCTCCTTTTCCTGGTCCAACCTTCGGCTATGTTACTCAGACTTTACTCCCAGTCTCAGGCACCTCCATCACTGGATTCCATGCTCAATCCTCTGCTGAGAGAACTAGTCACTCCCATCCTCACCAAACTAAATAATACCCCTGGTAGTTTTCTTCTCAGCCCTCCTCATGTTCCACTCTGAACAAAGCGGCTGTTAAGTGAACCTGGGACACAATATGTGTTCTTTCAAAAACAGTGACTGATAAAATTCTACACCAGTGATTTTCCATATGAGAGAGACTTAGAATCAGTGATAGACATTTTATTTTATTTTTTAGATTTTATTTATTTATTTGACAGACAGAGATCACAAGCAAGCAGAGAGGCAGGCAGAGAGAGAGAGGAGGAAGCAGGCTCCCTGCTGAGCAGAGAGCCTGATGCGGGGCTTGATCCCAGGACCCTGAGATCATGACCTGAACCGAAGGCAGAGGCTTTAACCCACTGAGCCACCTAGGCGCCCCAGTGCCAGGGTTAAGAATTACTGACTTATACAAATAATACTTCCTTGTGGTTATTGAACACCCCTATACATCAAAGCCTATGCTAAGCATTTTTACATACAGAAAATCATTTAATCCAAAAGCTTATAAGGCAAATACTATAATTAAAGTCATTTTGTTGCAGGCAAAATTGGAGCACAGAGAGGTAAAAAGTGAATGGTAGAGAGGGGATCCTAATGTAGGCAGGCAAACTCCACATGCCTCTCCACAACATGGATGTGTACAGAAAATCACACACACATAATACACTCTTGTGGTTTTGTCCTAATGGCAAACTTTCTTAAAAATTTAAATTCAATTAGCCAGGGTGCCTGGGTGGCTCCAGTCAGTTAAGCTTCTGCCTTCGGGCTCAGGTCATGATCCTAGGGTCCTGGAATCAAGGCCCACGTTGGGCTCCCTGCTCAGTGGGGCGTCTGCTTCTCCCTCTGCCTCTACATGCCACCCCTTGGTACTCTCTCTGTCTTCTCTTTCTCAAATAAATACACAAAGTCTTAAAATAAATAAATAAATAAATTCAACTAGCCAACATATAGTAAGTACATCATTAGTTTTAGATGTGGACTTCAATAACTCATCACTTGCATAGAACACCCAGTGCTGATCACATCACGTGCCCTCCCTAATGCCCATCACCCAGTTACTCCACCACCCCACCCCTCTCCCATTCTGGCAACCCTCAGTTTGTTTCCTAGAGTTAAGAGTCTCTCATGGTGGGGCGCCTGGGTGGCTCAGATGGCTAAGCATCTGCCTTCAGCTCAGGTCATGATCCTGGGGTCCTGGGATTCAGTCCTGAATCGGGCTCCTTGCTCAGTGGGGAGCCTGCTTCTCTGCCTCTCTCTCTTTCTCTCTCTCTCTCTGTCTCTCAAGAATAAATAAATAAAATCTTTGAAAAAAAAGAAAAAAAGAGTTTCTTACAGTTTGTCTCCATCTCTGGTTTCTTTCCATTCAGTTTTCCCTCCCTTTCCCTATGATCCTCTGTACTATTCCTTATATTCCACATATTAATGAAGCCATATGATAATTGTCTTTCTCTGATTGACTTATTTCACCCAGCATAATCTCCTCCAGTTCCATCTGTGGCGGTGTAAATGGTAAGACGTCATCCTCTCTGATGGCTAATATTGCATTGACTATATATACCACATCTTCTTCATCCATTCCTCTGTCATTAGACAGAGGTAGTTGGGCTATTGCTGCTATAAACATTGGAGGGCAGATGCCCCTTCCAATCACTATCTCTGTATCTTTGGAGTAAATACCCTAGTCTAACTGCAAACTTTTTATTCAATTCCATATTTATCTGTATTTTACTCAAGTGAAAATCTGTAAAAATAATACTTACAACTGTTCAACTTGTTCAAATTCTTTCCCATCATCTGTATAACAAAAGAGGAATTTATTAAGATTGGTTCATTATTCTTATGGAGCATGTATGTTGAATTCAACTTTCCCCATGTTAGGAGTGCAATGTGTGGTATCCCTCTTTGGAACGAGAGAGAGAGAGAGACATACAACGTAAGACGCCTACACATTCGTCACGTTCTCCTTCCCTGCTCTCCAGACCTTACCTGCAATTTTGATCAAGCACAGTCTATTGCCTGCAATTTTCAAAATCAGATTGATTGACCTGTAATTCTTTAAGTTACTAAAAATCTCGTACAAAATCAGAAAAGAATGCAGAATGTAAGATAAATTTTCTTAGGGGACCATTGGTTTCTCAACCTGCAGTCTATCAAGCACATGCTATGAAAACAGAGAACTGACCAAACAATGTCTCTCTTATGAGAACTCCCGAATGTTTGATAAAATATTTTTAAGTGAGTTATCTAAGGAAAAGACTGTCTTTGAGATCTTTCGCATTAAGTTATCACGGAATCTTCTAATATTCTAGTACCGAAGCACGTATCACCTATTTGGTGTTTAGGTACCAGTAACACCAAAGCAAAAGGAGAAAAAGTATATTTTCATACTAAAATTTCTTAGGAACTTGAAACAGAAAGACCATCAATATAAGCTCACAGCACTGTCACCATTAATGTTAAATGAATACCGCTCCAAATAACAGAAGTTAGATATTTCCCCCAAACTCTAAAGCCATCATAATATATTAAGTCATAAAATAAGAACATTATCTAAAAAAAGAAATCTTACCCGTGTGCATCTTTTTCTTTTGGGTGTGCATTTCACAAAACAGAATAATAGCCACTAAAAGAATAACTTCAACAACTATTCCAAGAAATGGTTTGAGGGGCACCAAATAACTTATCACAACAAGTTCAACACTTTCTTGGCTCTCGCCCAACTGGAACACTGCATGGCACCAATAAGATCCCTTATCGTCTTCTGAAAGCTGCATTATCTTGAGCCTTGTTTCATTAGCGTTTGTTCCATTGATCGCATACTTATCATTCATGTGAAGATCAAGAGGAACCTAAGGAGAACATAGGAACAATAAGGAGAGGTACAATAAGGAGACATCAAAACGCATCCCTATCATATTGCATAAAAGACACATGTCCTAAATGATCGAGTTTTGAGCAAAAGCTGTAAGGCATAGTAAAGTTTATGAGAAGTTTACATAACAGAGTCCAAGAGCTTCATCTCCCAAAAGTAGCAAAGGGAAGGGATATTTTAAGTGCAAGTACTCCATGTTTGAAACTATAGTGTAGAGCATCGTGGGTAAATATTCAAATCAAAGATACAGAAAAATCCCAGCCCTCTGGGTTTCTCGATCTAATCCCCGACTAGCTGTTCAAAGTACTTCCTCCTTCACAAGAGCAGGCACACATCAAATCAGCTCCTGAATTAATGAATTAATGAAGCTATCAGATGTGATCATTCCTACAAAGGAAGATCACCAGCTCCTGACACTGGGAGTTCCTCAAGCTGGAAATGAGGATGAAACCTCCAGGCCTGTGAGGCTGATGGAGCAGGCATGGTAGAAATCCGCTGTGAGCCCGGATCTGTGGTCTTCTGCACACCTGTCTTCTCGTATCTGAGTTTCTTTCTTTCTCAGGCAGGCTGACTCCTCAGAGTCACTGGATTTGCCCCAGCCTCCCCAGAGCCATACTAAGCTATTTGGGAGCTGAGTTATTTAATCCGTTTAAATTAAAACTTATGCTCAGGCTACTTGATGCCTTCACTGTGCTATCACTCAGCCGCAATGCTCAATCAATGCTGATCTGCATACAAATATTCTTGGAGGTTTTCTGATGAAGGACTGTCTGTGAGTTTATTGTTTGCCTTCCCCACTGCCAAATTAAAGCGACCTGGTTCCCTGAGCCCAGCCACGGTCTGTGATGCCTGCTCAAATGTACCCTAACTCGGAGCTGATACATCAAAGCCATGCGTGTTTCACAGGCACCCCGGGTGATTCGGAGGCAGATAGTTGGTCTACATTTTGAAAAAAACACTTGACTTAACGTTGTACCTATCCCCACAGCCCTACACCTTCCTCACATCCTAATATGACCCATGCTTAGGGCCAAATTGAGAGAAAATCATGACAGCAAATGGAGAGAAATGCAAACTGCATTGTAAAAGTTTAATACAATCAGATTTAGGTTATTTATTTATTTATTTTTTTGCCTAGTATCACATATAAAGAAATAAATTGGGCTATGTATTTCAAGCACTACAAGTGATATTTATCTTTATAAATTCACATACATATTTGTTAATACTTACCTACTCAAAATGATTGCCTTTCCTAATCATCAATAAGAAGAGAGCAGAAATATTAATGATTTAGGTCTGCTCCTAAGTGATTTGGAGAGTTCTTTGAAAACTCAAACCGGCATTATCACAGAATCAGTCACTCTCCCTCTTAAGTCCCTTCCTCTGGTCCCTTCAACAGTCTGTGGCAGTATCAATTTTGTCTAAGGAACCTACTATTTCCTTGTAAGATCTACACAGTCTCATACTGTCTGTCCCTCCTGGAATTATAGCTTGCCTTTGCAGGACTTTAATTTCAATGCTCATTAGTACCAGAGCAATAGACAGGTGTCCCGTGAAGGACAATGTCCTTAATTTCCCTGCTATTAGAAGCTCTTTGGGAGAAAGAAAGACAGTGCGGAATGATTTTCTGAATACTCATGTTTTTCTTATTATTAGCTCTTTGAATAGCCATTAATTCTTTAGTGGGAATGTAAAGTATTTGGCTTCCCTTTGGATTCTGGAAGGCCAAAAGAGGCCAATGACACTTACTGAAAGAACCCAAGACCTAGGTTTGAGTCACCAAATTTTCATTCTTTTCTCAAATGTCATCACTGTATTAAATTCTTTCACAAATGTTTCCAGAGACAGAAGTTGGAAAATAAACATACCTTTTTTTTTTCTAGATACTTTCATGGAACGATAAGAAAAAAGGATCTTTTTGTTAGGGTTATTTCTAAACTCATCAACTAAAAATGAATGATAACTTCCTTTCAAAAAATTTAAATAAGTTGCTAAATCTAAAAAACAAAAGTACTGGTTAATAACACATTAAGATTCGGGACGCCTGGGTGGCTCAGTTGGTTGAGCAGCTGCCTTCGGCTCAGGTCATGATCCCGGCGTCCTGGGATGAGTCCCGCATCAGGCTCCTTGCTCGGCGGGGAGCCTGCTTCTCCCTCTGCCTCTGCCTGCCTCTCTGTCTGCCTGTGCTCGCTCTCTCGTGCGCTCTCTCTCTCTGACAAATAAATAAATAAAATCTTTAAAAAAAAACCACAACACATTAAGATTCTCTTCAGATATGTAATGTAAGATGCTAAAAACATGAAAGAAAGGACAACTCCACGATTCTTACTTCATGAAGACATATTAAATAATAATAATAAGATAACAGAAGTACAAATAGTCCTAGGAATTCTGAGTCTGTTAATAATATTATTTATGAAATAAAATTTAAAATTTAAAATTATAAATTAATTTATAAATAAATGAAATAAATTCATTTATAAATAAATGAATTTTGTTTTCTTCGAATCACAGAAATATGATCTTACCTGTACACTCCTATTACCACTGTACCAGGTCCAATTTAAAGGAGCACAGTGTTGGCATTTACACACCAAGACAACGGAATCCCCCACATAAGTGATCAATGGTTTGTTTTTTCCTTGAACTTCAGGAACTAAGAAAAATTTAGAGAAATATATGTTAATGTAAGAGTTTGAATAGGGACACTATTAAAGTTGAAGACAAATTCCCCTTCCATGTTCTCATCAGTATGATTTTCCTTATATAATTTTAGTTTCATATAATGTGAAACTATTTTTTTAATTGGGAGTATAGTTGGCACACACTATCACATTAGTTCCAGGTGTACAACATAGCGATCAGAAGAGCCTACATGTTAAGCTCACCACACATGTACCTACTATCTATCACCATGAAACACTATTATAATATCATAGACCTTATTCCCTATGCTGTAGCTTTCATCCTCCTGACTTATCCACACCATAACTGGAGTCCCATACCTCCCACTCCCCTTTACCCATTTTGTCATCTCCCCCACCACACCACACCCCCTGGCAACCACAGGTTTGTTGTCTCTATGACTCTTTTTCTGCTGTTTTTGTTTATTTGTTTTGTTTAATAAATTTCCCAAGAAAGTTTGAGGTAGGTGCCATTAGTAACAATAAAAATGACCACCGAATTTAGAAAAATTAAGTTTTAAGGATATGAATAACTTGGTAAAGAAAATTAAAATATCAGAACATAAGCAAAGCAATAAAAAAATTCCACCCAAACTCCATGGTGGAATCAGTTTCTTCTCACTGACCTCAAAGGATATATTACTGAATGTGTACTTATACTGGACCAATGAAGGTTATTTTTACTTTTTTTCTTTTACTCATTCTAGCAAATTTTTGGTTTTATGTTTTTTCTTTTTTTATTTGGCAACAGAGAGAAAGTATAAAGTTATGTATAAATTTTTAATGCTATATTGACAAATTTTATAAATACTGCTTGATATTCACTTGTTATCCTATATTTATATTTTGTTTTGGGATTGGCCAGGGTAGAAATACAGAGATTGGTTTTAAGTACTAAAGTTAGGTTTCTAGATTGAATACATTTTCTAAGTGATCTTGGCTTTGTACTACCCAAAGATAATTGGCGTTTGGTGGATGAATCATAAAGATGAGGAAAGGGGAAATAGTTGGTAATGACAAGAAAAGAAATCCTGACTTGTGTAACTACCATAGAAGTGGTAACATAGAGCTGGAGAACAGGATTTCTTTATGAGTTCTGTCCTCAGGTGATTAAGGTTACAATGATGGGTGTGGGACGTCTCCTTTTATCCGTATTGTTTAAAATGTGCCTAAAGGGGAGCCGTAGTCCACTAAGCATCTGTCTTCAGCTCAGGTCATGATCTCCAGGGTTGGGCTCCGTGCTCAGTGGGGAGTCTGTTTCGGCCCTCTCCCTCTGCCCCTCCACACCCCCTACTTGTGCACACGCTCTCTCTCTCTGTAATAAATAAATAAAATCTTTTAAAAATAAATAAATAAAATACGCCTAAATACAACTGCACATATCACCCTCTCCTTCCTCAAGGCTGCTGACCAGCTGAGTGTCGAATGAGGCAGTGCTAATAAAAAGAGATGCAAATAAGAGGACGTTATGTCACCCATGTCAGCATTAGTGATTCAAGTAATTCATACGAAAGATAACAGAGCAATCTATAAATCAATTCTCACCCTTTACATAACCAAAGAAACATGTTTTCATGAAACTGAATGGTCTACAATTTTAAATCAACTAAAGCTGTGAACTGCCAATCAAAATTTATAATCACCAACTAATACTTCATAAACCTAGTCAGGTATCACTAGGGCTCTCCTGAGAGAGGAGAGAGAGAATACATGGGATTGTCTTTATCTAAGACATCTCAGCCAGAAGATATTCTGAGCACTCCTTTTGACTGAGGCCACCAGTGTCCCACATTCTGATCGGTCACCATCAGGCTGAGGGATATTTAGTTAATATGTGGTTAATATGTGTCCATTTCAAAGGTCAGGTCATTAAGTGTTTGAAGGAAGTCAGCACAATGTGGCCATGATGTGACAAAGAATTGATTTGGGTCCAGGAAGTACATACACTCAAATTACAGTTTCAGTGTTTCTAACGTTGAGGACTTCAGTAGGTCATAACCCATCCTACCATGTTGTTGTAAAGGATTAAGTATGAGATCATAATAAATAAAGTGTTTGGTGCAAAGTAAACACCACAAAGTTTTGATCATGTACTGGTACGGCTTTTCTTAACTGACCTCCCTTACAATTTGTAATGCCCATGGCCTTATTACCTAGTGGTCATGAGCCAGCTTACTAGGATAGATCATTATCATGTGCGAGAATGATTTCTAGGTCAGCTGGTCATGTGGAACAGAGAGGAAATAAGACTTAGAATTTAAAAAAAGAGAACTGGAAATTCATCTGAATATATCTCAGAACTGTAGAAACACATAAAAACCCCCCAAACGTGGGAAAGACTCCAAACTGAATCCTTTATAGACCACTCAGCCCATGTGAGAAAGGAGACTAAAAGAGTAAAATGATGAAAAATTCAAGGGGATGAATTCACAGGAGACAAGGCCCAAAAGAATGAAGAAACAGAGGAGCTTTGAGATCCTTTAATAACATCTATTAAAGAAATTTGTGAGGCTGTGAAACAAATTCTACTGCTTGAAACACACCTTCATGTACTTGGTGAAAGCAGCTGAGTAAGATTTTTGTGTAAGGATTACAATTTCAGCATAAATTAAAAACAATTTAAATCAGGGCACCTCATTATTGCTCCTTACCATAACAAGAAATTAAATTGGTTAAAAAGTTAAAAAGAAAATCTTGCTTCCAGACCTATGTCGTATGTAGAGCAGAAAAAACACATGGAATGATAACTTTACATATTACATAAAAATCTAAGAATAAAAAGGGCCCGCTCACCACATACTGGTTTTAACAAGAAAAAGCAGAATAAAGCAACTGGTACTTTGACATAATCTATGAGTGAAATTTTTAAATAAGAAAATAATTGCTATCCACATGCATTTTTAAAATAACAGTAAAGATTGTGTCTCTCATGTAAGCGTTCTCCCTATTAACTCAAACTACTTTTGTTCAGTTTCTTCAGCCTGTGACTACCGCCCTCTGGGCTCATCCAGGAACCCAGCGAGCAGTCTACTGCAGGCAAATAACCAATAGAAGAAAACTGGAAGCAACTCTAGGATCCAAGAGAATAGGCTGACCATCTGTCCCGATATTAACGTAACTACATTTTAAGTTCTTGAGGAACAAGACAATAAATCTCAGCATCATAACGTTGTAGGCCTAAATTATGCTGAACCATAGCACATTTCATTCTGTTTCCTTTTCTTTTTTTTTGAAAATTTTGTCTTTCATTTATTCATATTATATTATTATTATATATTTATATATGTTATATTATTATTATAATATTATATTCTTAGTATTATATATTTATTTGACAGAGAGAGAGAGAGAGTGCTCAAGCAGGGGGCGTGACAGGCAGAGGGAGAGGGAGAGGGAGAAAGAGGCTCCCCGCTGAGCAAGGAGCCAGATGTGGGACTCAGTTCAAGGATCCCAGGATCATGATCTGAAAGCAAACACTGAAGGCAAACACTTAACTGACTAAGACCCCCCAGGGGCCCCTCATTATCCTGTTTCCTCACTAGACACTGGAGGTGGTAGGAAAAAAGGGCTGAGCAGCAGCCTGTGGAATGAAGTCCCCAGTGACCTCTCCAGAAATTCCCTCCTCTCATTCAGCCCTCACAGTTTTCCAGTCTTAGAGAGGAGGATTATCTGGGATTAGTCATGGTCCGGGGCACTGATTGGGCCCTGTTTTCTAGGATAGAAATCTGGAGGTATAAATAACTCAGCTTCATGCTCAGCATATTTTTCCTGGCTCAGGAGGGTGTTATCCTCCCATTTAGAGGAGTAAAGACCTAACTGACCTTGGGCTGTGAAGGAACCCATGGCTCTGCTTTGGCTTAAGGTTAGTACAACCTCACTGAGGACAAAGAAGCCTTCCGTGTGGCAAAGCCTTCCAAGAATTTCAGCAACGTGTGTGGCCAAGGCTGGCCAATAATAAAATGTGACTTTGCCTTAGTGTCCCTTTTTTGGGGGTGTGTTCCTTTACTTGAGATTTTGTTGGGTAAAGGAATCACTGGACAGAGTGAGAAGGAAGATGTTCGAGGGCCTCCTGACAAAACACTATCAGTCTCTCGGTTCAAGACCACACTGCAGTCATACTTCATTCCAATATGTCCAACACCTGGTGTGGCTCTATTGTTAAATGAAGAACACAGAAGCTCCCGGAAAGGTCAACCCTACTTTAGGGGAGGCCTCCACTGAAAATGTGCAGATTAAGCAGAGATTCAAGCTTGGCTAAGAAAAGGGTTCTTTTCTGAAGCCACAAGGTTTTCTCTAAACAGCTGAAGCAGAACCACACTTCCTGAGTTCCATGAGAAAAGGTGGACATTAACTACTACTCTGCTACACTTTATGTGGCTGATAACAGCAGTGTGGATCTAAACTATAAAATGCACCATGGTCAGGAAACTAGTTTGTTGGAACTTTTCCAGAAGTCACCGTTGGTTCTGGGCTGCTACTTAGTGTTTGGAAATATTTATGCAAAGAGGGACAATGATACAGTATTTTATTTTTTTTTAAGATTTTATTTATTTATTTGACAGACAGAGATCACAAGTAGGCAAAGAGGCGGGCAGAGAGAGAGAAGGAAGCAGGCTCCCCACTGAGCAGAGAGCCCAATGCAGGGCTTGATCCCAGGGTCCTGGGATCATGACCCGAGCCGAAGGCAGAGGCTTCAACCCACTGAGCCACCCAGGCACCCCACGATACAGTATTTTAATGTGTGCTGTTGACCTTTTGAAACTTTGGATAAGGCAGGACCAGTGAGAGTCTTGGGATTGGTAGAATCCAAGTTTGAAGATGCTGAATTGCTGATTCAAACCAGTGTCTGGATGGGGCCCAGGATCTACCTGGTGATAGTAAAAGCCCTATGGAGTTGTAAACTTAGAGATTTATATCATGAACTAGGAAAAAATCAGCCTGGGTCATTTTTGGCTCAAGGACATTTAGGAATCACCAAATTAGGAAAAGACTCTTCCATGTAGTCAAAGACAGCTAACTCGACATCAACACTGGGGTTTAAAAGCTGAAGTTCCAACCGATTCTACATAGTACTATTCCATCTTCCATCTCCTTGGATATGGAGACAGATGGCCAGGCCAAGAAAGGTTCCACAGGACCTGGTGCCATCAAAATCTCATCCTTCACCAACTAAATTTCTGCCTTTCTACTAGGAGATTTTGACACTGATGAATGTTATAGAAGTTTTCTATGTCAGAAGAGTTGACCAGCTACTGAGAAACCTTGGGCCCACCACTCATCTTTCCTGAATGAAAAGTAATCACCCATATGTTAGCACCTGCCAGCTTCCAGTGTGACTGTCGCTCGCTCTCCGGGACCAGCATCAACAGCCAAACGCACAAAGTCAGCAGGTTTTTTTGCATTGTACTAATCAGTGATGCTGAGGCCCTTTTACAATCTCTAGTAATAAATCAACCAGCTCCCATAAAGGCACACGCAGGGGCTCTGCTGATGAATTATTCCAAGGACTCAGGCTCATGTACTAGTTGACTCATATCATCAGTAGCAAAATGGGTTTTTCTTGGTTGAACTTAAAATAGAAGGTAAAAAAAGGCTTTCAGCCACACTCAGTTGTAGGATTGCTAAGGAAAACTAAGCCTTCTTCTTAGGAAAACCCATAAGCAAGTCATGTGGAGACATAATAGGATATTTATAAAAATAGATGCCATCCTATAAGCCTTACAGATCTAATTAAATAGTAACTGTAATATGAACTGCTCTGCAGATGTCTTTAAGTTGTAATCAAATGAAATTATTTCTCCAAGCAATATTCAATTTAGATGAATTACAGGAAATTATTATTTTACCAAAGAAGATCTAGAAAGGCCCAACTTATTAATTTTATACATGTCTTCGAGACATAATGCATACTTAAAAGTTATATAAATGTTAAGTGGGGATTAAAAACTAATAAACTGAACTAAAGTACTTTTAAAAAACTATAAAAAGAAAAAAAAAACAGTAAATATTCAGTAGCTCTTTGCATTCCTCAAGCATTTGATTCCAAACCTAAGCCTTGTGTTGGTGCTCCTGACACCAGCCAGAATCAGCCTAGTCATCTCAAAATAGATATGGAATCAAGAGGCTTTCTCCAAGTCTGCGTGGCATTAAATGTATTGGCATATTGAAAAGTAAAATGCTTCTGTTAATCTTCACATTAGAGGCAGGATCGATCAGTGCCAAATAATAATTTAAGTAATTTATTATAAGAGAGCTAATAGGAAAAAATATAGTATATTCAATATTTAAACTGTGAACGGGTGTGATTAGTACCTATTTTTAGAAAACAGTCCTATTTAGATGGTGGGAAAAAGCAATTTTTCTTTTTTTTTAGAGATTTTAATTATTTATTTGATACAGAGAGAGAGAGAGCACAAGCAGGCAGAGCGACAGGCAGAAGGAGAGGGAGAAGCAGGCTCCCCGCTGAGCAGAGAGCGGGACTCAGGGCTCCATCCCAGGACCCTGGCTGGGATCAGGACTTGAGCCGAAGGCAGATGCTTAAGCAACTAAGCCAACGAGGCGCCCCCGAAAAAGGCAATTTTTAAAAACTGAATCTTCTGGAATCACTTTAAGCCTCAAGATTTGCTGAAGATTCCCTCAAAACCTACAGACCTTCTTTATATATTTAAAGGAGACTCAGTAAAATGTTTACTAGAGGATTATGTGTCTGTGCATGTGTTTAATATCTTTTTAGCTCATTAAGAAGAAAAGAAAGAAGGCAAGAAGGGAGGAGTGGGAGGGAAGGAAAGCGCGAAAAAGACCAGGGAAGGAAGGGAATAAGAGAAGGAAATGTATGGTGCATCTTCCTCCACGAAATTAAATTAAGCAGAGGAAAGGAGGTTAAGAGACGATGTACATGATCAAAATAATCAAAGGATGGGAATAGTTTCTGCCTTTGCAGAGACCAAATTGCATAAACACGAGGATTTATTATATTTGCCAAGGAGGAACATTTACAAAACCACGTGAAGGAAATGAGTCTGTGAGAATGGAGGGAATGTAGGGAGCCATATAGGAGCGAAGCACCTTAAATCATGGTAATGTCGAAGCAGGCCATTCTGCTATTGATAGGGCCTTGGAGACAGTATCCATATTTCGTCAGGGCAGCTAGCCAGGCTTCAGGATTCAATTTTCAGGAAAAGTAGAGAACAATTTCTCATGTGCCTTGGGAAATACACATAATGTGAAGCAAAGCCCAGAATAGTTAATGCGGCAACAGACCACATTTCCCAGATACCAGCCTGGACACTGTGGTTCACTAATCTATCACAGAACAGGGGTTTTTCATGAAGATAAGTGCCCAACTCAGTGACTGGGCTTTATTATGAGATGGAGACCTTTACAGTTTTGGTCTAATGAGAGTAAGAGTAAAATATTCTGATTTTACTTTTTCTCGTTCCACAGGGAGGAGCTATGGATTGTACTCTGGGTTTTGTCTTTATTGGAGGAGAACAAAAACAGGCAACCCTTTGTGCATCTCCGTATTATTTTAAAATTTTATGGCTCCCTAAAACCCTCAGGTCCCAGACCCACTGGTACAGAACAGCAAAGCACAGTCTCACAGTCTAGGGGGACAGTAACTCAGACACCTAAAGGGACAGTATGTAAAAGCTCTGAGTTTAGTGGGCTAACCAAATGAATAAGCAAAGAAATTCGAGAGAGTGTTACAAGTAACCCGGCAGCCCCATCTTTCACACTAAAATCTCATTTTAAGCTAGGGGAGGGCCAGGAGTTGGGAATGCATTGGGAAATGCAAATGCTACCACTTAGGAAGACTGGGACACTCCACTTTTAAGGCCACCATTTAAGATTCAGTGGAAAGTATATGATTCTCTCTCAGCCCATTATGTTTAGTATTGTAATGGTAATTCAAAAATTGGGGGGTTTAGAATTCTAAAAATATAATGCTGAAGTTATTACTCTATAAATTATTAGTACTAACCTCCGAAATTAAATGTGCCCCTTCGTTCCTTTTCCTCTTCAAAGAAACAAGAATAGCTTCCCAGTTGTTCGCTATTGATGATGAGAAACCTAGAGAGAATTTATTAATATAGGCTTAGTTCTCAAAACACTTCTTGATAAAAATGAAAAAGACTCAGCATTTAATCAAAATTCTAAAATAGAAACAATGACGTAAATATGCAAATTAGAATATTAGCATAACCTTCAGGAGACAGCAAAGGCAAGACTGCCCAGTCATCAAAAATGTTTAGAAGTTGATGAATTTCCTTGAGCCACACAGGTTAAAATGTTACATACTCACTTGTACTGGGTACACAGGATGCCTCCTGTGGCATTGACATGGTAATTCTTAAGTTGTTCATCCCCTTTTTTCCAAGTCACATTTACTGAATTCACATCCCCAGAAGTTGTGAATTGACATGTGAGTTCTATAGCAGAAGGTCGTTCTAAAGTGATATTTTTTTCCACTGGCACACTGGAATGTTCTGTTAGCCACAAAAGAAAACAAGACAAAAGATGTTGTAAAAGTTACATTTATGGGACATCCAATATCGACAAAGCAGTTTTAAGTCATCCATAATAATGCTTTACCACCAATTTCTTAATGTAACATTCCTTTGAAGAATTATTCTTCTGTCGACACAGATTTGGTTCCCTTTATTATTCTCTTTCATAGTCACAGAGGAAGAAAGTGTTTGTTACATTACCAGAGTAGCAAAAGCCTAAGGCTATAGTCTTAATCTCCTTAAAATTTCCAGCTGATGAGGACACGGAGGAAGAGCACGGTATAAAGGAGGGCCCTCCGGTCTAGCCGGAGAAACACCCCAACTGTAAAAACAAACAAAACCTAAGGGAGAGAAGGAATGGAGTAACTGCTTTGACTCCTTTAAGGAATCGTGCTATTCGTAGTTATTACAAGAACGTTCTGTGTAAAATGTGGGTTTGTGGGTTACACTAATCCTGTCATTCCTAGTCGTTTTAGTCCTTAAACACTTGTGGGGACTGGACAAACATAGAGATGAGTGGCAGAATTCAAATACTCAACCTGTACTTCTGCATTTTCACTGAATTTGCAATTCCGGTACAAAACCACGAGGTCAGGGGCGCCTGGGTGGCTCAGTGGGTTAAGCCTCTGCCTTCCGGTCAGGTCATGATCTCAGAGTCCTGGGATCGAGCCCCACATCGGGGGTCTCTGCTCAGCAGGGAGCCTACTTCCCCCTCTCTCTCTGCCTGCCTCTCTGCCTACTGGTGATCTCTGTCAAATAAGTAAATAAAATCTTAAAAAACAAACAAACAACCAAACCATGAGGTCACTATCTATATATAAATATATGTAGATATCTATATCCCACTTACGGTGGATTCATTAGAGCCAACTTTTTTTTTTTTTTTTGAGCAATAGTAAGTAAAGGGAAAATAACAAACAGGTACACTGCTCTTCCTATACTAAATGTGCCACTAAAGGCAACCAGATAATAGAGGAGGAAAACTTTCTTTTTATACAGTTCCAGCCAGTAAGTGAAGAAACTCTAGAAATCTGACAGAATGGTGCTGTAACTCCTGGTGAATCATTAATCTCAGCTGCAGCAACCCTCTCAGACACAGAACTGTGTGTCTCCCAAGAAGGACACCCCACTACCTAGGCAGTCGTTTTGTCCGGGGTGGGGGGCGAGGAGTAAAGGGGGACGGGGTCCTAAGTCTCTAGATCCAACTACCAGTTTCCGGGAAATATGGAGGATGGAAAAACATGTTAAACGGCACCCCATGAAAGTGTTCAACCAAATATAGTGTGAGAAAACTCAACAAGACAAACAATCTGGTGTTTCCAACAGATAAATTAGAAAAGGGAAAGAAAGAAACCTAAAAATGAAAAGATACCTTAGAAACACGCCTTTAAAAAAAACAAAAACAAAGTAAAACTAAACAATAATAGGGGCACCTGGGTGGCTCAGTGGGTTGAATCCTCTGCCTTCGCCTCAGGTCATGATCTCGGGGTCCTGGGATCGAGCCCTGCATCAGGCTCTCTGCTCAGCAGGGAGCCTGCTTCCCCCTCTCTCTCTGCCTGCCTCTCTGACTTCTTGTGATCTCTCTCTCTGTCAAATAAATAAATAAAATCTTTAAAAATAAAAAAAAACCTAAACTATAATATTTAGGGAGGTACTCTTGCGTGATAAAACAATTCTTAAAAAAGCAAGAACATGACTCTATGAAAACCAGAACGGTGGTGGTTACTCTTAAAGGGAAATGGAGGGTTGTGTTTGGGAGAGGGCACTGCGGTATATAAACACATTTCTCAATTTCCTGCCCAATAATGTGGTGTCAGTAAAAGCAGAATGCAGGGCCAAAATGTAGAGAGAAAAAACAAAACAAAACAAAACAAACAGAACCCAAATAGCATAACGTCACTTTTAATTACACTGAAAACTTTATAAAAATGCTTCCTTAAGCAATGACCAGGTGCAAAGTTTGCAAACAGTGAAGTTCAGCTAGTGTGAAGTGCTTTGTGAGCACACGCCTGAAATAACAGCTCGGGAAATGCAGAAGTGCTGAGCTGAGTTTTATGCGCAAAAAGAAAGGTAAAACAAAAAAACAAAACAAAACAAAAAAGCCCTAGGTATAGACAGCTCTTAACAAGATTCAGTTATACAGAGAAAAAACTGAGTGGGTCAAACTGAAGGAATTTGCATCTTTTGGTGCATTTGCTGGGCATCTACTGCATACCAGAATTTAGAAATGCTAGTAACAGGAGAAAATATCTCAAGATTCATCATATTCGGGGCCCCTGGGTGCCTCAGTTGGTTAAGCAACTGCCTATGGCTCAGGTCATGATCCTAGAGTCGGGGGATCGAGTCCCGCATCGGGCTCCCTGCTCAGCAGGGTGTCTGCTTCTCCCGCTGACCTCTCCCCTCTCATGATCCCTTTCCCTCATTCTCTCTCTCTCAAATAAATAAGTAAAACCTTAAAAAAAAAAAAAAAAAAGATTTGTCATATTTGGTCCTAAGCTTCTGTTTTCTGTAAATTTTCCTCCTTCAGCTTAAGCTCTGGGGTACCCTGAAAACCTATTCCTGTCTCTCTGTCAAAGAAATTTACTTCATTCATCAATTTCATGAAGGAGTTCTCCATACACTCTCTGTCTTCACCCCAATATAGCACATTCTGGTATCTTATCAAGTTCCAGAAAGTGCTTTACCATAAGTTAAAAATGTTTAACCTGACTACCTCTTTTCCTTCCTTGTGGGACACAGACCATCTACCAAAGTCTACAGAAAATTCTTTCACATCCTGCAAAACT
The DNA here is from genome assembly GCA_004024625.1 of Mellivora capensis. NCBI lineage: Eukaryota > Metazoa > Chordata > Mammalia > Carnivora > Mustelidae > Mellivora > Mellivora capensis. The sequence continues at coordinate 36,398 of PISX010016228.1, forward strand.
CTGCTAAGTTGTTGCTTCAAGGACAAAGCCTCTGGAGATTTCTTGAGTCTTTCTCCCAGGTCTAAGCTGAGTGTCACTCATTACTGCTGGCCTCTGCCCAGCCTGGGTTTATGCTGGCAAATCCATCCTGCTCAGAATTGTGGAGACCCAGGCCTTGCAGTAGGCCATAGAGATCCCAGAGGTTCTGGAGGCCAGAGCACCCAGAGAAGCCTATTTTGACTCTCGCATTATTTCTTGGGCACCTTATGGGGTTGAATACCCCATCTTTCTTGGGCACCTTATGGGGTTGAATACAGACCATCTTTCTTGCTGGAGGGCTGACAAGAAGACACGGAAGCATTATCACTCCTAGCAGGAGTCAGTACAGAGGTATTTCTGTTCCAGAAGGGGACTCCAGGACACCACGTTCTTTTCAGTGGTACAGTTCACTGGAGCCTCCTAAAATATCGGGAAGTTAAAATATGAATGATGACCTCCATGTCATAAGGGAGGGGCCCCATGTCAGGTTCCTTGCCTGAGGTGACTCACAGGGCAACACGAAGTATCTTTATGGTGGACATCTCAGTTTCCTCATTTGTAGAATGGCAAAAGACCTATTTCGTGAGACTACAGAAAGGATTAAATGAGTTATAAGGAAAATTTTAGTGATATAGTAACTGCCAAATAATTTCCCACTTAGCTGCTTCTCCACTTTCTTCCTCCTCAATACTGGGGAATACAAGAAAAGCTATCACATATTGCCTGAAGTTCTTTATTGCTCACATCATTTAATCTTTACAGCCGTTCTATGAGATGAGTATCATTATTATCACCCCAACTTCATACAGGAGGAACTGAGGTTTAACTCAGGGTTAACTATATAAGGTTAACTATCTTTCCCTAGATCATGTATCCTGATAATGACAGATGTGAATACAAATTTGGATGGGACTGAGTCCAGATTCTCATAACCAACTATGTGTACCAACTCTCAAATATGAAATTCTCATGACAATAGAATTAACTTCCTCATCATTTTCAAACTATTGAACTGAGATTTTACCCTTTTTTAAGATTTTATTTATTTATTTATTTATTTAAGAGAGAGTGAGCGTGCGAGAACGTGCACACCCATAAGCAGGGGGAGGAGCAAAGAGAAAGGGACAAGCAGACTCTGGACTGAGCGTGGAGCCTGATGCGGGGCTCAATCTCATGACCCTGGGATCATGACCTGAGCCGAAATCAAGAGTCGTATACCTAACTGACTAAGCTACCCAGGCACCACTGAACTGATATTTTAAATGAAAGAAAATATTAATAGAAGATGAAATAACTTATAATGCAGCAATACAGCAAAGTGATAATAGACAAATGGTATGATCAACATATTTTAAACATTTACACTTTTGGGATGTCTGGGTGGCTCAGTGGGTTAAGCCTCTGCCTTCGGCTCAGGTCATGATCTCAGGGTCCTGGGATTGAGCCCCCCATCAGGCTCTCGGCTCAACAGGGAGCCTGCTTCCCCCTTCTCTCTTTGCCTGCCTCTCTGCCTACTTGAGATCTCTCTCTCTGTCAAATCAAGAAATAAAATCTTAAAAAAAATTCACACTTTCAACTAAATAATTCTATTAAAACTGCACAGTAGCCTCTCTGTAACTCATGCCAGGATCCAAGTCCTAATTGTTACCTCCCTGTTTCTTGCAACACTTCTCAGATGCTTCTGTAGCTTGCTTTCCTATCAGAAAATCAAAAATATGTAAAAAAGTTTCACCTCTAACTTTAAAATATTTTGTAATTAGCCAACAAACTAATATTTCCATTGAACTCAATGGACAATGTTTCAGCTTCCCCAAAACCACAACTGCAATGCATTTCTGCTATTTTAGAGTATTGCAAAAACATCCACGATATCGGCATTTCTAAGAGTACACCTATTTGTTCGGTTTCTGAGCTATATTTTAAAAGACTACCCTTAAAGTCATACAGTAATTTATATTTGTCTCTTATTTTCATAATTAAAAATTTTAAAGTATATGGACACTTAAGCAATTCGAAATCTTCAAAGAAATGATAACAGACCTTAATGGGCCCATTTAAGAATCTTATCACTTGATATAAAAGTCTATTTTGTTCCTTTATAAAAAAAGAAAAGTGGAAAAAAGCAAATTAAAATTTCTTGCATAGTACAGTGTTTCCAAACATGCTTGAGAAGCAGAAACTTTTATTTATGAGAGATAAATGCACCACAACATAAAAAACTGGTAAAATGGAACAATTCCAGCTGAGGCAGAGAGGAAATACGGAGCTCTCCCTTATTTTACCATAGAAGTCAATGAGGTCCCATGTTACATCCTAAAGTATAGATGGAACATGAAGAACCCTTACAGAAATAATGTGGATGGCCACTCTAACATGAGGCCAACACCCCTATGTAAAAGTGAAACGATCCTATTTTTAACATGTTGTTGCTCCATTTATATGATGCTCCTGACCATATGGTAAGTTTATAAAATAACTCCTCTGAATAAGAATAAAATACAGTATCTTAAACTTCATATTCAAAACATGTACAATAACAAAAGAAAATTGCTCCTTGATTCTTATAATTTTCAACTCCTCCTGAATTAAATTTCATTCATGATCATTTTTTTCTCTGAATTTATCAAGTTATTTACATGCTCCCTCATCAGTGCAGTACTGATGTGATAGAGTCTAAAATACCTGCACTCCTGAATTCATAGCTTAGGACAGAAAATCACCAACGTGCACAGGAAACCCAGAAGGAGGAAAGCCTAACCTGAGGATCAAAGAGTGTACGGGTCTGTATGTATATGTGTGTCTGTATACAAACACACAGATACACACACACACACACTCTCCAAGTCCTCCCTTGGGAATCCCTCAAGATCTAGGAAATATGTGTCTGGCGTTATATAAGCATAGCTTATTCTCAAGCTTTTGGGAATTTTACGCAAGTAGCATCAAAAGAAAGAGGAATACTAGAAAATGTGGATGGCTTCTACACAAGTGAAGCTGGGTTTACCAAACATAATTCAAAGCCTCTACAATATTATGGAAAATATTCTAAAATTAGCCAAGAAAAGATGCTGGCTGAATTTCATTATCAAAGTTCTTGCTGGTCACTGTTTTCCTCCATTTCCATTAGTACCAGGTATAATGGTTATTTCTCTACTTTCTAAACTGATTTAAAAATATTTCAAAGAAAAATTCCAAAGGGACATGGCTCCATTTGAATTTTAGAAAGACACATTACTTCTTGTTTTCAACAATGTGGTATTTAATTTGAAGGGAATACCCTGAGTAATAATCCATCAGTCAAATACATTTTTCTACAACATAAAGGATAGGACAGTATTGCAACAACTTTTCACATCAGTTAGAGAGAGTTAATCCAGCACTGTGGTAGTAGACAATTATATTTTTGGATAACCAGAATCTTAACGCCTTTCCCCTCTGTGTAAGTTTTAATGAGGAGCAAAGCCCACTCAGTCACTACATAAGCCAAAAATATTCCTTCTAACTCTCTGAGGATAAGGGCAGTGCCATTTAACTAATCATATCCTCCCACCTAGGACTTTAAAGTTAGAGGAAATGACTTCAGGATCTAGGCAGAATTGAGAAATTAATCACAACAGCAATGGCAAATGTCTAGCAGTGATGAGGCATCATTTCTTCATTTACCCATTCATTCAACACTTATTTACTGAACACCTGCTACATGCCTTTCACTCATCCAGCCATTCATGATTGTACTAAATATCTACTATGTGTCTTTACCCTGAGCACTGATAGCAAGAGTAGAGTATTAGCAACAATATCTTAATCAGACGATGTCAAGGTTTCTTGCTGTCTTTCCTCCTTTAAGTCTTTGACATATTCTAGAATTTGGTTTCCATCCTAATCATAAAGGTAGGGAAACAGAAAACATAGGGGAAAACCTTCTTGACATTGGTCTGGGCAATGATTTCATGGATATGAGCCCAAAAGCATAAGCAACAAAAGCAAAAATAAACATGTAGAATTAATCAGACTAAAAAGTTTCTGCACAATAGGCAATCAACATAGCAAAGACACAGTAAAGAGACAACTTACAGAATGAAGGAAAATATTTGCCAACCATAATCTGATAAGGGGCTAATATCCCAAATATATAAGCAACACTACTAACTCAAAAGCCAGAAAATAAATGACTCAATTTAAAAATGGGCAAAGGACCTGAATAAAAATTTTTCTAAAGAAGAGATACAAATGATCAACAGATATTTGAGAAAAGAGAACTCCTATACAATGTTGGTGGGATTGTAAATTGGTACAGCCATAATGGAAAATGGTATGGGGCTTCCTCAAAAAACTAAAAAGTAGAACTGCCATGTGACCCAGCAATCCTATTTCTAGGTATATACCTAAAGGAAATAAAATCGGGATCCCAAAGAGATATTTGTACTGCCATGAACACTGCAGCATTGTTCATGAGCCAAGATGTGGAAATAACCCATGTGCCTACAGAAGGAAGGATGGGTAAAGAAGATGGACTTACTTAGACATGAGAAAGAAGGAAAGTGCCTTTTATAATAACAAGGATGAATCTGGAAGACATTATGCTAAGTGAAATAAGCCAGACAGGGAAAGACAAATATTGAATTTTTTTTTTCATTTATAAGTAGACTCTAAAAAAAGAAGAAAGTTGAACTTATTGAAACAGAGAGTAAAGGGATGGTTATCAGGGACTGGGAAGGGGGGTGCAGGGGGGCCGGGAGGGAGGGCAGGGAGAACGGGGAGATTCTGGTCAAAAAGTACAAAGTTGCAATTATGTAGGATAAGACTAGACAGCTAATGGAAGGCATGAAGATTCTACTTAATAATGCTGTACTGAACACTGGAAATATGCTAAGATAGTAGATTTCAGGTAAACTTATCATAGAAAAAAATTACTTTGTGAGATGACAGGTTAATTAGTTGACTGTAGCAACATTTCACTATATATATTTATATATAAAACCATCATGTTGTACACCTTAAGTATATATAATTATTATTTTTAATCTTTTTTAAAAAGAAAAAAAAACTGTAATAGAAATCCTAAGTCAAATGAGATCTAAATTATAGGTAATAATACAATATAATAAAATCATTAATTCTCCAAATTATTCTATAAATTTAGTGAAAAATCAACCAAAATCCAATAAGTATTTGTTGTGGAACTTGATTCCAAAAAAATCTACATGAAAGAGTGAAAACATAGGACATTGGAAAACCTATGTTAAAAAAAAAAGAACAAAGATATAAAGATGTATCATAATGTTTCAAAAAAAAGATGAATGTGTTAATGATGCTGGAAAATACCAAGAAATTAATGGAATAAATAGGTAGAATTTTCTGGATTGCAAGTTGGAAACTTAATGGTCAGGAAGTCAAGTTAATAGTTATCACCAAATTTGTTTTTTTTAATGGATTGAAAGAGAAGAGAAACTTATCAGTGCAACACACCTGTGAGGTGTGCGTGTTGCTTAATGCACACTTGTATCATGTGTGTGTTTGCCCATGTGTGTGCATGGGTGGTAAATCAGGTTACAAGTTAAATTTATTTCTTACTTTGCCCAACTCTCTAAAATGTTTGAAAAATATTGAAACAATAAAGGAACAGAATAGCACATAGGAATTTGGAATATGATTAGGGTGATATTTCAAAGCCGTAGGAAAAAGAACTATTCACAGTACAGGATGTGGAGACCTTGGCTATCTATATAAAAATAATAATTTAATAAAGGTAGTACCCTATCACACACAGTACATAAATCTATATTTCAAGAGGATTAAAAACTGAAGGATAAAAAACTCCTATGAAAATACTTCTGTAAAAATGATAGGAGAAAACAAAAACAATGAAACTTCTTCACAATAAAAAACACCTTGTAAATGTTTAAAGACAACTGGGAGACAATATTTGCAATTTCAATAAAAAGTGCAAATTAGAATTTAAAGTGTATAGCTGTCTTGCACCAATTAAAAAGTATATAAACCCAACAGGAAAATGGATACAGGGTATTAACACAAACACACACATATATACATAAGTATGTCCAACTCCAAAATGCAAATTAAAACAACAGTGATACAGCTTTCAGCACTCCTGCTGGTAAAGATGAAAGAATTTAATAATATCAAGTGGTGCTGGTCAGGAACTAAGGAGGATTACAGTCAAATATGGGAGTGAGGGAAAAGGTAAACTGCTACTTTGGAGGGCAATTTGCAAGTATGTATTAAAATTAAAATGCACACAATTTCTAATTCAGCAATTCTACCCTGTAGCATTTATCCCAAAGGAACACACACAGTCATGCCCAGAGAGAGAGATGTAGAAAGAAGTGCTTGTTATTGAATGGTTTACAACTGAAAACAATTTAAGCAAACTAGGGTCCATTTAGAGGAAAATGTCTAAGAAAACTGGTATGTTTATACTGTGCATACAAGTAAAAGAAATAAGGTATGTCCGTGTAATATGGCTAGATCTCAAGAATTAACACTGATCGACCACAAAAATATTCAGGACAATACATATGGATTTAAACCACTAATATTAAAGAATACAACACAATGTCCCATAGGACTCTACAGTTTCTATGAATACACACATACGTACATACATGGAACAGAGGTTACCCCTGGAAAGAATTCAGCTGAGACAGAAGCAGAGGGTGGTCAAAGGGCTTTGACATCCTCTGACAAGCTGAGATTTTATCCCTTGAAATTCTATTTGGCTATTTTTCAAACGTGCTTTATCTTTTTTTTTTTTTTTTTAATAGCATAATATTGTTTTCCCCTGTTTTACAATATTTCTTCTTCTATAACTACCTACTATTTCTGTAATCTTAAATTCTGGACAATCTAATCCTACTGTTCTTTAGTTGACTCTCAGTCTTGGGGTCCACATCATTGTATTTTGATTTGTGAGCAAGTCCTTGGTCCAGATCCATAGCCAGAGCAGGCAAAGTGTCCTGCCGTAAATGTTTTCTTCCATTTGCTTTCTGGCAGAACCAGGGTCATGTCTGCATTATTTCTCAGCTTGCAAGGCTCCTGTGTCACAGCAGGGAATGTAAATTTGCAATCTAAATGCCACTGAGGGCAGGCCTTTGACTTTGAGTACTCAGGGAAGTCTTTGTTTTTGATTCAGAACAAAGCCAAAACCAGGAAGCCCACTTATCATGGCCTTGGGCCTATCCACTCTGGTTCCCCACCCCTCCTCACCTCCCAGGTCAAATATTTTTCACCAGGTTTGTAGCCTTCTGAGAGTTTTCAGTTCCAGTTTTCTGGAAAGATCAGCTTTCTGGGGATTTTCAGTTCCTGCTCCTCTCCTTGCCTAGATTCAAGCCCTCATTCTTAGATCTGTGACTCTAAGAACTCAAATGCCCTGTGAACAAACACAAGGAAGACTAACGTGACTCCAGTTCACAGGCATGTGCCTCAGGAGTCCTCTCATACGGTGTGATGACTGAGAAACGTCATACACATTTGAACCTCCCTGAAGTCATTCTAGGGTCTTCTCTGCCACAAAGTGCCTGAGCAGCCAAATGTAAGGGACTCACTATTCTTTTTCTTTTTAGCTAAAAAACAAATAAACAAACAAAAAAACAAACAAACAAAAAACAAAAAAAACCCACTTCTTGTTCTCACTTCCCAAACACCCTCTTCTCAAGGTCATGGAACAGGTACCTGGGCCTGGAGTCTGAGAGGTCTTAACACTGACCTCTTGCCTGGCAGGCTCTAGGGAACGTGGCTACCTTTCCTGACCTTAACTAGTCCTCCCAAATTTCACTCGATACCTTAATCTGAGTATCTCTTCCCTGAGTGACTGCTTTGTCTAACTCCTTGTCTCACCAGAACCTCATCAGGCCAGCTGCTCACATTTCAACATGGTAAATAAAATTTGTTATTGGGAGAGCCTACCCCAACATTACCAGGATGGTCAAGAATACTGCCCAGTGGTGTTTTGATTTTAACCTCTTAGGTTAAACTATAACACACTGATTGAGATACCAATCACTATAATATGCAGAGGCAAAGAAAGAAAAATAAAAGTAACAATAAAGCAATGTTCTAATTGCTGTAACACAAACAAGGAATTTCAAATGCTGACAATGGGAAACTTAGTTCAGTGATGTAAAAAAAAAAAAGTCCATTAACAAAAGAGAAGCTTTAAAACCCAGGAATATCAGAAAGGAAAAACAAAAACAAAAGCAAAAAAAAAAAAAAAAAAGAAACCTTTTATTCTTACTCGTCAATATACTATCACCAATATATTCATTATCTCTGCAAATGCAATTTGCACATATTTAAAAATAAGGCAACTAAAATACTTTCATTTTCCATTGTTTCTGAAACTTTTTACATGGTTTCAAAAATAACGTAAGTTCCCTTAAAATAGACATAATTGTTTTAATAATGCTGTTGAAGGAAATGACTAATTGGGCATTAAGAAAGACAGCATATATAATGAATAACAGCATGGCCCCTGGCGCCAGACCACCTGGATTCAGAACCAAGCTCTGACTTATCACCTGGGCCCTTGGTCAGTTCACTTAATTTCTTTGTGCCTCCTTTTCCTTATTTGCAAATTGCAAACAGTAGTAGTACCCACTGCACAGGGTTGTTATGAGGCTAAATTAAGTTACATTTAGAAGTATAAACATTGTATGAAGTCAGTCTCCTGTGTCTGTGAAGTAAATAACTAACAACATTTTAAAAACGCAGAGTAAGTAAACAACCAGCTTCCATGAATCAAAAGTAGTGTTTCCCATTCTCCCAGGCATAGGACCTTGTGTTCCCCCAGTCTCTAGCATCTTTGTTTTTTGTTTGTTTGTTTTTTAAGATTTTATTTATTTATTTGGCAGAGATTAAGAGAGCACAAGCAAAGGGAGAGGCAGGCAGTGGGAGAGGGTAAAGCAGACTCCCTGCTGAGCAGAGAGCCCGATATGGGGCTCGATCCCGGGACCCCAGGTTCATGACCTGAGCCAAAGGCAGCCACTTAACCAACTGAGCCACCCAGGTGCCCCTCTAGCATCTTTGGTAAGTAAGCTGCTAAGAGCTGGGCCAATGTCATGCTGGTCGAAAATGTGCAACTAATGTATTATATTTGAATCTCTCTACAAGAAACATTTCATCTCTAGTTTCTAAAAGGGCCTGAGGGAAAGCGAAAACAGTAAGGACAACACAGAAATATATGTGCAGGGGGGTGGAGGGAATGGGTGAGCCTGGTGGTAGTTATTAAGGAGGGCACATATTACATGGAACACTGGGTGTGGTGTGTACACAATGAATCTTGGAACACTGAAAAAATAAAATTAAAAAAAATATATGTGCAATTCAGGTAAACATTAATATGACCACATGAAAACATTCCATTCATCAAGGAGGTTAAAAATCCTAGCGATAGCAGTAGGAAGAAAGCCTATGGTTCCTAGTAAGCATAAACATATCTTCAGATTTAACTTCTATATTTCAGGAAGGCAGTTCCTAAGACCAAACTTTTTGATGCAAAGGCAACCAGAACAACAACCTACAGGAAAATGCAACCATGTAGGCCACAGGTTGGAAATCCAGTCTTTCAAAATGAATGTCAAATCTTTTCTTTTGTCAAATAAAAATAAATCCAGATCTATGTAAACAGAGATTTTATTCAAAAAGCCTATTGCAATAAGGAAGATGCGCCAAACTTTGGATCTGTCTGCAAGCATCTCAGAGTCAAACAGAAAATGCCTTTCTTTTCTAGGGAGGGGTAAGCAGGCTAGCAGGAACTTTTGAGAGGAAATGGGACAAACTAGTGGGGGGAGCAGGAAGCATGATCACACTGTAGTCAAGCATTAGTGCTGCTCAGACTTGGGGCAAACTAAAGTTCAGGGGCCTGGGAGGAAGAAAAAGCTTGTCTAAGGTTTGATCAAGCTAAGGCAGAAGGTAACTAATAGGTAACTAACAGACAACTACGGATCACTGGTCTCTTCACAGCAACAAGAATACTGGTTTTAATGACAGTATTACAATTAAAGAGTAGTCAGGAGTTTAAACTTCCAAACAGGTTAGGTAAATAACCAGCCCCATATCAACTAAAATGACCACTTTTTCCTCACTTCTTGGACACTAACCCTTTTTCCCCCAGGGTCCTTACTGGGTAGGGAAGGGGTGTGCTGCTGCCAACATTACCTGGATACTCAAAGGATTTGCAAACTTAGGTTCTCATATGGATCTCTCTTAAAGCAAAACTTCATCTGACAGAGGAAACCAATAACTAGAACATGAAGACAGGGTTTCAAAAATTATTTGAAAGGCAACACATTTACCAGTCAGTGAGATGTGATGACTCTCCAAGAAAAGGTTGGAGTATTTTGTCATCATTACTTCTGGGATGGGTAGACTTGTAAGAGGTGAAGCTGTAAGAAGAAGAAAATGTGATCACATATTATTATCAAGATGAAATGACTATAAGCTAGTTTGTAACAGCTAAAATGCTATATTGTACACGATTAATGAAAAATAAAATTAAATTAAAAAATAACAGGATTGTTGTAAGTGCTTTTTTGGTTGTTTT
>PISX010016229.1:0-46900 GCA_004024625.1 Mellivora capensis
TTATTTGGACCTAAAATCATGTAGAATTGGTGCGCCTGGGTAGCTCAGTCAGTTAAGTGTCTGCCTTTGGCTTAGGTCATGATCCCAGGGTCCTGGGATCAAGCCCCACATCTGGTTCCTGGCTTGATGGGGAGCCTGTTTCTCCCTCTACACCCTACTTTTGCTCTCTCTCTCTCTTTCTCAAAAAAAAAAAATCTTAAAAAATATCACGTAGAATTGCATCTTATTCCCTATAGGAAGAGGATAGCTGGGTTTCTACAGTCTTCTTGGCTTCTGGGTAGCAGAAGGGGTCATATGAAAGACATGAGTTCTGGAACAATCTGATCCTGCCTGGGGCTGGTCTTCTGCTTCTGTCTCTCCTGTTATTCTGCCTCCTGGGCGCTGCCTCCCTCGTTCCAGATGTGGTCCGGCAGACCAGCTCAGCAAGGCTGTTGTCCTCTAAGGTGATACCTGCCTTGGGCCCTCGGGGCACCAGGGTCGGACTCTGTGGCATAGGAGCCTCATTTCGTGTCATTGGACACCAAGGGCACACTAGTGGAACTTGGTGCCTTCCCTGGCTGTCTGCAGGCCTTCTCCCCATGGGGCTGGGGTCTAGGCCTAGGGCACAGGCCAGGAGGACTAGTGCGTGGGACACACATCCGTTTCCTCTCCACCCTGGCCCCCATCCTGTTGTTAAGGAGCACAGACTCCTCTTCCCTCCATCCTCCACACCCTGCTTCCTTCACCTCACCAGAAAAAACCCTCCTGCTTTTGGTAGGGTGTCTACCAGAACTCCCTCAGTGTGGGCTGATTCTGAGGCCAACAGTGTTCCTTACTCGGCCCAAGTACGTCTTTCGAGCTATTCCTATTTTTCAGGCAACGTACCAGGTGCCCCGTACACACTGGTTGGCAAGAGGAGCTGGAAGCAGAAGAGACACGCCCCGGATGTTCCAAGAAGCAATTGCTCTGATGAACTTGTCCATTTACCAGCTTGTGTGCTTGCCATGCTAGCTGTAGGAGATGTTCTTTGTGTAATGGACTTCTGTTTATATAGGAGCTGTTGTCCATTCAAAGTAGTTCTAGAAAGGAATCATTCTAATACGTTCCTGTGGTTCTTTTCTTAAAAATTAAAGGGCTTGATTCGGACCTCTGCTTTCTGTAGCTCCCTCTGTTCTTTTCAAAGAACACTCTGCTCTCTGTCAAAGAGAGCTTGGAGGAGGAATTTGAGAGGCGGTGGGGCGGGGTTCTTGGGGGGAAGGGAGGGGAAAAAATGAAACAAGATGGGACCTGGGAGGGAGACAAACCATAAGAGACTCTTAATCTCAGGAAACAAACTGAGGGTTGCTAGAGGGTGGGGGTAGAGGAGAGGCTGGGTGATGGACCGTGGGGAGGGCATGTTCTATGGTGAGTGCTGTGAATTGTGTAAGACTGACGATTCACAGACCCGTACCCCTGACACACATAACACGTTCTATGTTAATAAAATAAAAAAAAAATAAAAATTAGAAGAGAGCTTGGCCGTAAGATCATTTTTATTCTAAAGTATAAGAGTTAAACACTTGTGAGCATTTCGTAATGTGTATCATTGTCAAATCAGTATGTTGTACACCTGAAACTAACATCAGCTACATTTCAATGAAAAAATGTATAAATTATAAAGTAAGTTTTTGTCATAAATACACATGCGTTCAAAAAATTGATGATAAACCTGTATTATGGGCAGTTAGAGCTGGACCTGGCCACAGAGACGGCCAGCCTCAGGACCCTGATGCTGTGGGTGGGCCGGCGGGGGCTGCGGGCATGGGGGTGGGCGGAACCGCAGGCAGCCCTGTGCATCTGCGTGTGTGCTCACACCAGAACATGTGGGCTCTCTGTGCACACGATATACGTGCACACGTACATCCTCTCCCTTGCTAATACATTAGCTAATACATTAGCAAAACTGAAACACTCATCACCAAAGAAGAGGGAAATCCAGAAATGAAGCATGCTCTATGTGAGTGTTTGGTTGCAGGGGGACGTGTGAGAAAGACCAGACAAGGCCTGGAAAGGCAAGAGACACAGATAAAGTGAGCTCCACGAGAAGAAGGAGCAAGGAAGAAAAAAGGAAGAAAATCAAAGGGACGCTGGGCTGCCACCTCGTCTATAAGTGGAGACTGAGAACAGGGGCGAGAGGGAGCTCGTAGGGGCTTTCTGTTTCCCTGAGAGCCAGCATGGATTACGATGAGACATTAATCTCAGCAGCAGAGAGAGGGAAGGTCAAATCAGAGTGAAAAGTGTGTTACGGGAAGGTACCAGTCCAGGCAGGGGACAAGCCGTGCCGGGACCCGGGCTCAAGACTCAGGCCTCTGGTTTGAGGAGGCTGAATGGGTGAGTCCCTGTAACCAGGCAGGACCAGGGAAGGCCGGGGAGAAGCACAGCTTCATTCCTTGGTATCAGGAGACGAAAGGCCAGGGCGTCTTGACTTCCCCAGCTGGGAGGATTAAGGAATGACTCACAGTTTTCTTTAAAAGAGAAATCAGCGGAGAGCTTTTTAGAGATGGTTGTCTGGTCTCCCATGTTGCCCTGATTTCTGAAACTCTATTTTATTGTGAGACTGTGCTGGGTTTTTGGTTTTGTTTTGTTTTTTTTGCTTTTGTTTATGTTTTAAGCATTTGGCCATAAAGAAGCCGGAGCCGCCAATTCTGTATGATCAATGTTGACTTAGTGGCCATGACGTAAAGAGTTCTAGGGCCCTTGCCTCTTTGGACTCTGCATGTCCCTCCCAGGTTCTGCTGTTCGGCCCTCCCGGCCTGCTTCCTCTTCTAGCATATTGAGGTACCCAAAACATACCCTGAGCCCCTGACTACACTGCTTAACAGGCAAGCTGTATTTAGGGTCAGTAAACTTTTTCTCTAAAGGGCCAGATAGCAAATATCTCTAGGTTTGGCAGGCCATGTGGTTTTTGTCTTAACTACTCAGCTCTGCTATTGGAGATCAAAAGCAGCCATAGACAATAGGTACGTGAACAAGTGTGGCCGTGTTCCAGTAAAACCTCCCTTAAGGACATTGAAATTTATATTTTGTATAATTTTCACATGTCTCAAAATATTGTTTTTCCTTTGACTTTTTTTTTTTAAACCATTAAGGATGTAAAAACCATTCTTAGCTGACAGGCCACCCAGAAATAGAAGGCAGGTGGGATGTGGCCCAGGCACCCTCATCCCCCAAATCCTGCTGTGTTGTATCACAGCGGGAGGAATCCCAGGGTGATGAGCTTCGTAGGGGTCGGGCAAGCTTTAGGTTCATGACAAAGCTATCCCACTCTGCTTAGTAGGCCATGTGGCCTACATAAATTCTTTCTTATTCTTTAGTTTTCTTCCTCTCACTTCTTCCTTCCTTTCCTTTTCTCCTTAATATTCCAAATACTCTGGAAGCTTCTTCCAGAATCCTTTTTCTTATCCTATCCTCCAGGCTGGTCTGGTTAATTTGGGGTTTCTTCTTCCTCATTTTCCTCAGCAGTCCCACACACAGCTCCGTCCCTGTTCCCTTTTCCCGTCTTCTGTTGGTTCATTTGCTGCTGGTGAGCTCTGGGCTCATTCTGAACTTCTAGTTGCACATCTCTGTTTTGTTGAGGGCATCTGCCTATGGTTTCCATCCTTTTGGCTTTGGAGGATTAAATTGGGGAGCTCCAAGAAGGAAGGCATAGGGAGTAATGTTATTACAGTAGAGGAGGACTCGTCCAGCCAAATAACACCAGGGTCCCAGGACAAGAGAAACATTCCAGCACTTTATCATGTCCCCTGACTAACAACTTTGTCCTCCCCCCATGTGGTGTGGCACAGGACACCGCCAGCTACCCCGTTGTTAAAGCCAGAACCCTGGGATGGAGGTACAGCTGATTCTCATTAACTGTAGTAGGTATGTTCCATAGAGTTTCTGTGAACACTGAATTAATTAGTGAGGGCTGAACAATTGCTCCTAGGGAAAATACAGAGTCAGGTTCTCCAGTCACAACATTTTTGTCAAATGATCAATACATAAACTTACTTTGTGTTTGTTTCTGCTTAAAGATACTTATTTAATATACGCTGTGGATTCAGGACTGCCTTGGTCGCTCAGTCTGTTGAGCATCCAACTCTCGGTTTAGGCTCAGGTCATGATCTCAGGGTTGTGAGGCTGAGTCAGGCCTCCACACTCTGAGCAGGGTCTGCTTAAGACTCTGGGCCCCCTCTCCCCCCTTCCTGCTGCTCTCTCTCTCCCTCTAAAATAAATAAATCTTTTAAAAAAAAGATTTTATTTATTTATTTCAGAAATGATGAGAGCGCAAGAGAGAGTATGAGAGGGGACAGGGTCAGAGGGAGAAGCAGACTCCCTGCTGAGCAGGCAGCCCAATGCGGGACTCATTCCCAGGACTCCAGGATCCTGACCTGAGCTGAAGGCAGTTGCTTAACCAACGGAGCCACCCAGGCGCCCCTAAAATAAATAAATCTTAAAAAAAAAACATGCACATTGTGGATTCATTAGCGTTGAACAGCTCTGTAACAGATTTTCCCTGGGAAGCACATCGCACTCTTCTTGCGCTTAAGAACACAAGACAGCACTTCAGCATTACCGTCGGGGCCATTTAAAATAGCGAAATCACCAACAAAAAGCGCACAGATGCAAAAAAAAATGTGGAACTGAAGAGATCATGAAAAGGCTGCTTGTTTTCAGTGTGAGAGCTGGAGCAGGAAGGCAGTGCCTCTCTTTGTTCAGCCTTAGCTGGGAACACGGGCATCTGGAGATTGACATTTTTACCATGCCATGCTGTCTACTATATGCATTACCATGCCATGCTGTCTACTACATGCATTACTACAGTGAGTATTGACTTTGGGGTTGCCAATACATTTTAGCAAGTAGGCAAATTCGCCGATGCAGAATCCATGAATAATGAGCAACCATACACTTGACCCCATTCACATCACCAGCCAAAGTTTTATATCCCTCACATCTCTAAAGTCTGCCCACTTCCTTTGCTCTCCACCTTCCCTCATCTCAGTCCATCCTCATCCTCTAACCTGACCAGCACAGTCTTCTGAACCAGTTAACCCACATCAACTCTTTTTTTTAATATTTTTTTAATTTTTTAATTAACATATAATATATTATTAGCCCCAGGAGTACAGGTCTGTGAATTGCCAGGCTGACGCACTTCCCAGCACTCACCATAGCACATGCCCTCCCCAGTGTCCATCACCCAGCCACCCTCTCCTGACGCCCCTCCCCCCGGCCCCCCTCAGTTTGTTTTGTGCGATTAAGAGTCTCTTATGGTTTGTCTCCCTCCCGATCCCATCTTGTTTCATTTATTCTTTTCCTACCCCCCAAGCTCCCCATGTTGCCTCTCTACTTCCTCATGTCAGGGAGATCTTATGATAGTTGTCTTTCTCCAACTGACTTATTTCGCTCAGCATAATACCCTCTAGTTCCATCCACATCGTTGCAAAGACAAGATTTCATTTCTTCTGATGGCTGCATAATATTCCATTGTGTATATATATACCACATCTTCTTTATCCATTCATCTGTTAATGTACATCTAGGTTCTTTCCATAGTTTGGCTATTGTGGACATTGCTGCTATAAACATTCGGGTGCACGTGCCCCTTCGGATCACTACATTTGTATCTTTAGGGTAAATACCCAGTGGTGCGATTGCTGGGTCATAGTGTAGATCTATTTTCAACTCTTTGAGGAACCTCCATGCTGTTTTCCAGAGTGGTTGCACCAGCTTGCATTCCCACCAGCAGTGTAGGAGGGTTCCCCTTTCTCCACATCCTCGCCAGCATCTGTCATTTCCTGACTTGTTAATTTTAGCCATTCTGACTGGTGTGAGGTGGTATCTCACTGTGGTTTTGATTTGTATTTCCCTGATGCCAAGTGACCCACGTCAGCTCTTGACCTCTCCAGTCTATTTTTCATTGGTGGGAAGAGGGAGGTTGGAGAAGAGGGCTGTGGAAAGCGATGAGCAGCTGTTGGGGAGGCGGACGCATAAAGAGGACTGTGAGGAAGCCTGCTGCTGTCTTGATGTGTACAGGAGTGTGGGCAGTTTCTTTTCTGTGACAACCTGTTGAGACCATAACAAGGAGAAGAAACATGAGAAGAGGCCCGGTATTATTTGGGTTACGGATACATCGTTATTTCAGGTAACTATGCCTACCACCCTATACATATATACCATTATTACCTCTCTTTTCAAATGAAGAAACTTAGACTCAAAACTTGCTCACAGAACCCCCCACGCCAAAGAGTCAGGGTGGAAGCTGAGCTTACATCGGAAGGTCCTGTACCCCAGGCTCCCCGTGCTCGTCCTGGCACACGGCCACCTTCCAGCAAAGGAAGCCTTCTGGTTTGACCTAAGCCTAACACAATTATTTTCTGTTTAACTTCAGGGTAGCTTAACAGCATGGAAGTGGAATATTCCAGAGAATAGAGTTCTCTGAGGTCTTTGGGGGCTATCAAGGACCCTACCTTCTCTCTCCACCAGTTCTAGAGCTCCATTTGAAATTGTGTCAAATCCAGAAAAGAAGCATTCAACTGCAACTCAGTGTAATGTGGGCTGATGACCTTGGACATTAGGGCCTCATGGACTCACTGTCTCGTGGGCCATAAATGAAGACTTCCAACTTTATCCCGCAGAGAGGATTTTGTGACTCTGGCTTTGAAATGAAGTAAACACCTTCTCCCATGAGACATGGAACCAGCCAGCCATGGCTCAGACATCACCAGCTCTGAGGAATTAAAGTAGATTGAGAAATTCAGCTCTGTTTCTTGCAGAGAGAATACTGTTAGGAAACCGCTTTGAAGCCTTTCTCTCTATCAGCACTGGGCGACTTTGGCACAAGAGGTTATCATCACAGCGGCAGCCCCTACCCTTCTTGTCCACACAGCAAAGAACACTTTGAACTGTGTTTTCTTGCACATCTGCTCACATCCAGATCCTTGGGGATCCCCTGATGTTGGACCTGGGCCATTCTCTGATAAGGATGCAGGACTGCAGGCTCCTCCCTCCAGTCACGGTTTTCCGTGGCTGAGTTAGAGTGAACACAAGGCGATTAAGACCACAGGCTACCCGGGAGAATTAAAGAGAAGGAGTGATATCTTTCTGGAGAAGAATAGTGATTCTTTTTTTTAAAAAAGATTTTATTTATTTATTTATTTAGCAGGGAGAGAGAGCAGGAGAGCACAGCAGCGGGAATGGCAGAGGGAGAAATGGGCTCCCTGCTGAACAGAAAGCCCAATGCAGGGCTTGATCCCAGGACCCTGAGACCATAACCTGAGCCGAAAGCAGGCGCTTAACAGAATGAGCCACCCAGGTGCCCCAATTCATAATTTTTTTCCCTGATTCATGATTTTATTTTTTTTTAAGATTTTATTTATTTATTTGACAGAGATCACAAGTAGGCAGAGAGGCAGGCAGAGAGAAAGGGAAGCAGGCTCCCCACTGAGCAGAGAGCCCGATATAGGGCTCAATCCAAGGATCATGACCTGAGCTGAAGCCAGAGGCTTTAACCCACTGAGCCACCCAGGCACCCCCTGCATTCACAATTTTATGCCACACCTTCTCTACCCTCCAGTTTGCCTCCTGCTTTTCCACAAATCTTTGTTAATGCCTGTGCATTGGGGCTGAGCACTGTGCCCAGGGTGAAGAGACAGGGAACCCAGACAACGTGACCCTGGTGTCTCTGGGCTGACTGCCCTGTCCCTGTGACCGTCCCTCCCTCCTGTGGTCTGCTTGCTGCTATCGAGGCCCGTGTCCGGAGACGCTGACTGAACGCACCACATCTTTCATGAGTGGTCCCCGGGTCTTCAGAACTTCGGTTCTTTCCAAAAGGAGACCCATGTGCTTTGACAAAGGAAAATGAACCAGCCTTTGTTTCTTTTTATTTTTGTTTTTGTTTTATTTTATTTATTTATTTTTTAATTTTTTTTTGTTTTTTATATTTTTATTTATATTTTTAAAGTTTTTTTGTTTTTGCTTTATTTTATTTATTTACTTATTTATTTGAAAGAGAGGGAGAGAAAGCGCTTGAGCATGGGGTGGGGGGGGTACAGAGGGAGAGGGAGAGAATCTCAAGCGGACTCCCCACTGAGGGCAGAGCCTGAGGCTGATTGGGTCTCAGGACCCAGAGATCATGACCTCAGCCCAAATCAAGAGTCTGCTCCTTAACCCACTGAGCCACCAGGCACCCCTCCCCCCAGAATAGTCCTTTGTCACGGCTAAGCAGGAAGCATTATTATGTTCCGCTTCCAGCTCATGGAGTCTGCCTCCGTGAGCTGGGTGCCTGCGCGTGAGCTGGGAGAGGCACCGGCCCCACGGCTCCCTCCAACATTTCACATTAACATAAAGTGCAATACAGGTAATTACCCATCTTTGAGGTCTAAAGGCATTGCCACTGGAATTTAGGGGATGAGAAAGAAGTGGAGGGAGGGAAGGCGTGGAGGGTAGCAGGTGCTTTTCCCACACCCAAGGCTTCGGAAAGTGCCTTCTCTCCTAGCTCCCCAGCCGGTCCTCTCTGGGCCAGCCTCATTCCTCTCTCTCTTGTTCCGTCTCCCAGCCCTTATCCTATTGTGGCTGCCCGAGTTCTGTCCGGATCCGCCCTCACCCTTGACTACATGCCGCCCCGGGTAAGGTGAGCCAGACCCACTGTAGAGGTTCATTCCTCCTGGTCCTGGGATGGAGGGAGGCAGTAGCTGGGTGATGGGCTTCACTACGTAAACATTTGCTGGTCTTCAGGCTCATCTTCGTTTTTCTGCCTTTGCCTGCCCTGGTGAGCCAAGAGTCTTAACCAGAGAGACTTGGGGTCAGCCTTCAGAGATTTCCTAGGATTCTAAACCTCTGTGCCTCGGTTTCCCCAACTTGTATTAGAAGAATGAGCCTGTTTGAGTATCTCTTACAGCAGGCTGGTGTTAGCATGGAGGCTCAAAGGGGGTCATAGTCATGACATCCGTGCCCCAAACCAATGGCATAGCTTTCTGGAAAGTACAGCGCAAGCTGTTAAAAGGCTAGATGGCTCGTCAGACATCAATATCCCTTAGTCTTATTTATGCATTTTACTGGAACGCTCAGGCATGAAGTGTTCCCTGAAACAATAAAAAGATGATTTACTCAGCCTGCTCTATCTCTCTGTCCCGACTTTTTGTGCTTTTTCATGACGCTGTCCCCTTCCAGAACTCTGAGAGCCCTTTTTCCTCTCACAGTTTACATTTTCTTGGCTCACTGCCTCTCTCTTGCTCGCTGTTTCCTTTCCCTTTTGATGACTGACTTTTAGCATCATCTCAGCGTCTGTAACTAAATCAGCAAAGCCTCTGGGTCCTGCACTATAATTCTAAATTTCACCGTAAATACAGATGCACTGTGTCTGCAGATTGGACTGAGGAATTTCGAAAGCTCAAAGAAAGTTTAGCTTTTACTTTCAAGGCAGTTTGAAGCCAGGCATTTATCAATGGTGTCTGTGTAAACCAGGCACCGTGCTGGCCGAAGGAGCACAATGGCAGCTCAGTGTGGACGGGAGATGGCTGAGGGTTTTTCTGGAGCATAATAGACAGGTATTGTTGAATGAGGGCTCTACCGAGGCAGACGACACTGAATTTACACAAGCTCTGCCTCAGTTTACATTTGGATATATTTGACTTAAGAGAGTGGGGCGTGTGACCAGAAGTCTACCTGAGGCAGGGTCAGCATTTGGTTCAGAGTCTCTGTGATGTTAGGGTGGGCATCTGGGCCATCCTTTCCATCTTCCCTCAGAGGCAGCCCTCCCATCCGTTTTCAAGGCAGGAAGAGGTGGAGGTGGGCGAGGCCTCAGAGCCAATGTTGGGTTAGCCCTCACCTGGGGGACGCAGGGCTCCCAGAGGCTCCCAGGTGCAGGGTTCCCAGGGATCTCCGGAAGGAAGTCTTGGGCCAAGCACTGAGAAGCCCAGTATATTCGGAACTGAAAGACAGGAAGGCACAAGAGTGGAGACATTTGTGTGGGATGGCCAGAGAGACGGGCTTTGGAATCCAAGCCAGTTGGAAAGGGAGGGGAAGACAGGAGTTTAGGGGGAGGGCAGAAGCAGACTGGTCAAAGGCAGGAGGACATGGGGCCTCCTCAGGGGCGTCTGAACTTGGGAGGTAGAGCTGCTCCCTGTGGGCTGTGAGGCTGTGTTGTAGGGGCGCCTGTGGTGAAGGTGAGGAAAAGCATTTTGAGGTGAGAAGCTCAAGAATCTGGGCGGGCCATTCACACACAGCAAAGCCACTTAGGGTAACAGGAGGAAGGGGGAGCCTGGGGACAGTTTTGAGGGAGAGGATGACTGTGAATCAGGTGCCAAAGTCTTTGAGAAGGGCGGGGTGGGGGTGGGGCCCAGAAGAGCCACAGAGAACAGTCATGAGGGCTTGGAGGGCAGGGAGTCCAATAGCGCCCAACCCCACAGAGGAGCAGAGGGTATGAAGTAGCGGACACACGAGGGCAGATGAGAGGCCCAGTGGGGTCCAAGCAGCAGTGTGCCCCCCATGTGATGGGGACCGGGGAGCTGCAGGCATGTGGGGAAGAGAGTCTCTAGGCCTGTCAGAAGTGTGAGTCTAGGGCCCAGGCTGAGGTGTCATTTTCCAATGATAAATTTGGAAATTCCGAAATTCTGGAGGTTCTTTTTACTGGGGACAGTCATTCCCTCCTGGCAGCCCTAGTCTTGCCTTTGTCCACCTAGAAGGAAAGGGTGGCTGTGGTGTCCTTACCCCTCTGCCCACTGACCCTCAGGGGTCGCACTGCAAAGCCCTCACTTGCCTTCTTCTTATTGTATTGCCCCATTCTCTCAGAAAGGACATACCGTATGATTTCACTTATAGGCAGGATCTAAAACACAGAACAAATGAACAAATAAAAGACTCATAAATACAGAGAGCAAACTGGGGGTTGCCAGAGAGAAGGGGGTGGGGGATGGGCAAAAGAATAAAGAAGATGAGGAAGTACAAACTTCCAGTTATAGGAAGTACCATGTCGGGAATATCATTTTTTTTAAAGATTTTATTTATTTATTTATTTGACAGAATGAGAGAAATCACAAGTAGGCAGAGAGAAAGGGGAAGCAGGATCCCTGCTGGGGGGGGGGGGGCTGGATCCCAGGACCCTGAGATCATAACCTGAGCCGAAGGTGGAGGCGTAACCCACTGAGCCACCCAGGCACCCCCGTAGGGAATATCATTAATAATGTTGTAATAAGGGCACCTGGGTGGCTCAATGGTTTAAAGCTCTCTGCCTTCAGCTCAGGTCATGGTCCCGGAGTCCTGGGATCGAGTCCCGCATCAGGCTTTCTGTGTGGCGAGGAGCCTGCTTCCCCCTCTCTCTCTGCCTGCCTCTCTGCCTACTTGTGATCTCTCTCTCTCTATCAAATAAATGAATAAAATCTTTAAAAAAATAATGTTGTAATAACATTGTATGGTGAAGGGTGGTGAGTACACGTACCTTGGGGAGCCTTGGGTAAGGTCCAGGATTGTTGAATCACTATGTTGTACCCCTGAAACTAACAGAACACCGTATGTCAACGATAATTCAATTATAAAAATAAAAATAAAACAGAGCCGAGAAGGGAGCTATCCTCTCTGAGCGGCACATGGAAAGCAAAGAAATCATTTTTTGTTTTTCCTGCTTTTGCTAAGGAACTCTTGGCCAAAAACTTCACCCCACTGTCTAAATTCTCTGTAAATCAAAGCCAGCAGTACTTTTTATCTCTGTGCCTCAGAAGAGTGTGTTCAAGATTAATGAAGTTAATCCACAATCTGGATGGAAGCTTGCCAGCTTGGAACAGCCCCCTTCTAGGGTGTTAGACATCACACTAGAGGGAAGACGAATTTACCTGGGAATTGCCAGTGGAACCCCCACAGTCGCCCTTGTCCTGGGGAGTCCTTTTCCTGCCCAGCCTGAACGGGAAGGGAAAGGAGACTCTCCGGAAAAAACAAGTCCGAGGAGGTGGCATGGGCCATGTCTGAAGGTCCCTGAGGGTTCTGGGGCGGGATAGGATATTTATGGCAGGAGCCAGGGCCCAGCTGGTCCAGATAGTGCCTGAGACAGGGCTCGAGGGAAGAATGTGGCACAGGCAGTCAGGGGCGAGGGGAACAGAGGAACCTCCTCTCCAGGGCCACCGGCGCGCTGGAAGGCGCTGGAAGGCTGGGTCGTAGAGACCTCACCTGTTCGCTGTGGAAGTGTTTTCCTGTCAACAGCTTCATGAAGGATGAATGTTTTATTCTTTTTATTTGCATTTATCGTTGTTTGGAAGCCTTTATTGTTTAAGTTGACCTGCTGCTAGGTTAACTTACCTGTGTGTTATTATTATTAGCAAAACAGTAAAAGAACATATGAGGGAGTTTGGAAATTTAAAGAAAATCACCTGCAACCCACAACCCTATTACAACTTGATGGGTGATTGATTGATTTAGAGGAGAGAAGATCTGTTTTGTTTTGCTTTTTTTCCCTCTTGGGTTTTTTTCTTTGGTCTTTCAACAGCTGAGATTTGAGCAGGGACACAGGAGGTCACTGAATATTCCGGCCCATCCAGTCCTTACGTTTTTCTGCGTTTGGCCCCGGCTCTTGTTACTTCGTTACTCTCCTAGGCAGAGTCGCTTAAAAACTCTTTTTGCTAATTGAACATACTGCTGCCAGTGAACTGTTAAAAATTTTTGTCACTTTTGTAAAGTTTCCATCTTTGGTTCCATATTTCTTTAAATGTGCTGTCCTACGAACATGACAGTCATGGACTTTGCAAGACCACAGACATCTCAGCACCCGAAGTCTACCACGGAACAGCCATCATGAAGCGGACTTAAAAATACCCACGGGGGGTGGGGGGGGACGCCTGGGTGGTTCAGTTGGTTAAGCCGCTGCCTTCGGCTCAGGTCATGATTCCAGCGTCCTGGGATCAAGCCCCACATCGGGCTCCTTGCTCGGCAGGGAGCCTGCTTCTCCCTCTGCCTCTGCCTGCCACTCTGTCTGGCTGTGCTCACTCTCTCTCTCTCTCTCTGACAAATAAATAAATAAAATCTTTAAAAAAAATGCCCATGGGGAACTCGACTCCGAAGGCTCCTCCACAGCCTGTGTCCTGGGAACTTTCTGGATAAAGGATGGTACTTACTCATTCCTGCTCATCTTTAAACGAAAACATTGAGTTAATGGTCCATAATATTGATCTGAACTATCTGGGACTTAACACACTCTCTTGAGGGCAAAAGGCTCCTGGGAAGTTTCACTCCTAATGACTGAAGCCGTTAAAACCAGATCCTAGGATGAGATAGCAAGCAGCAAAGTGGGGGCTCCTCCCTTAGGCTGGGAGATACCTTTGTCCTCTGCAGTCCCCTGCTGGGATGCCAGTCCCCTGCTGGGATGCGGGGCCATTTAAGTGCAGTGTCCTTATCAGCATCTGAAGCTTTCCAATTGTATAAAGGAGATTTGCAATGACACTAGGTAAGGATGTTAAATCATTGGTGCTCTGCTTGAGCTAATGCTGATTTGCCCATATTAATCTGATCTTTACATTTGTTTCTAGGCATAGCTTTGCCGCCTAAAATAGGGTTATATTTCACCCCTCTTTCTGCTTCCTTACCTCCCCCCATCTTCAGTCATTTATACTGTCCCACCGGGAGGTTGAGCAGTTAAATGAGCTCAGTGGAGTGGCATTTGTTACCTGTCCCCTTCAAACAGCAGGGCCAACAGGTAGATAGGGACCCTCTGAGTGTGAACCCTGCCCCTGGACAGAGGTCGCACCAAGATGCTTCAGGCTATCAAAGTCCTGGAACAACAGCCTCAACCAAATTAATCTAAGAGAACACTTTAGAACTCTTACGATACATAAGAGTTTAACTGAAAAAACCAATTACACATTCCACGTTATGCATATATAAGAATCATCCTTATCTCTTAGAAAGCTATTGACTTTCTGAGGATTATCATCTATGGAATCAGTTCAGCCCTGAAATAAGTACTATTTCCCCCCACTTTATTGAGCTACAATTGATATCTGTCCCTCCTTAAGTCTTAGGTGTAGGGCATAACGATTTGACTTCTATACCAACTAAGTGATCACCGCAGCAAGTTTCATTAATATCCATCATCTCGGATAGATAGACACACACCAAAAAAAAGGAAAAAAAAATGTTTATTTCCTTGTGATGAGAACTCTTGACATTTATTCTCTTAGCAACTTTCAAACATACCATGAAGCTTTTAACTATGGTCACCGTTCTGTACACTACATCCTTAGTACTTCTTTCTCTTATAACTGAAAGTCTGTTGCTTTGACCACTTTCCTCCTTCTCCCACCAACCCATGCCTCTAGTAACCACAAATCTCATCCTTCCCGCCCCCCCCCCCCGGCTTTGGTTGTCTTTTTTTGCTTGTTTGCTTTAGATTCCATACATAAATGAGATCTTTGCACATAGTATTTGATATGTCTCTGTGTGACTTATTTCACTTAAAACAACGCCCTCTGAGGCCATCCGTGGTATTGCAGATGGCTGGATTTCCTTCTTTTTAATGCTAATCATATTCCCCTGTGTGTGCGTGCGTGCTTGTGTGTGTGTGTGTGTGTGTGTGTATTCACAGCCTCTTTATCCATTCATCTGTGTTGACAGACACTTAGATTGTTTCTAGGTCTTGGCTATTACAAATAATGCTGCTAAGGACATAGGCGTGCAGGTATCTCTCACATGGTATTCTCATTTCCCAAGAAATATAGATCCAGAGGTGGAATTGCTGGGTCATAGGTACTTCTGTTTTGAATATTTTGAGGCGCCTCCATACTGGTTTCCACAGTGGCTGCCCAATTTATAATCCTTTTGCCACCTCATTGCTGGCATTTGTGACGGTTTGTCTTTTTGATGACAGACATTCTACCCAATGTGAGGTGATGTCTCACTGTGATTTTGATTTGCATTTCTCTGATGATGAGTGATGTTGAACATCTCTTCATGTACCTGTTGGCCATTTGCAAGTTTTTTTCAGAAAATCATCCATTTAGGTCATTTGCCCATTTTTAAATTGGATTGCTTGGTTTTTTTTGCTGTTGAGTTGTACGAGTTCTTCATATATTTTGGATATTAACCCCTTATCAGATGGTTTGCAAATGTGTTTTTTTCCCATTTTTTTAGCTTGTCTTTTCACTCTGTTGATGGTTTCTTCTCTTGCATAGCTCTTTAGTTGGATACACTCTCACTTATTTTTGCTTTTGTTGCTTGTGCTTTAGGTCTTATATCTGAAAAAGCTTTGTTAAGACCCATGTTCAAGAGCCTTTCCCCTGTTTTCTTCTAGGAGTTTTATGACTTCCAATCTCCTATTTAAATCTGTAATCTATTTCAAGTTAATTTGGGGAAGTGGTGTAAGATTCTTTTACATGTGAATATTCAATTATCCCAACACCATTTACTGAAGAGACTGTCTTTTCTCCATTGAGTATTCTTGGCTCCCTTGTCAATATTAGTGTGTGTTGTATATATATATACACATATGGTTAACTAATATATTGATATATATATTAATATAATAACACTTCCAAAATGTGTGCTTGGACTTGCACAGACCTATTTCCCGGGTGAATTTTAATGGTATTTCAGAACCCAAGGTTGTGGTGAGGGCAGTGGCTAGGATGAAGACCCTGAAAGGGTGTGGAAGGAATACTGGTGCTAAGTTCTGGCCAGAAGCATTCGGAATTTGCCCCTTGTCATTTTGATGCTCTTCTGCATGCTTTTGCTCAAAGAGAAGTCACTCAAGTTTTGTTTTGATGACTGATTGGGGTGATATCTGTCTGACCTAATTAGAATTTGAAAGGAAAAAAAACGGGGTGCCTGGGTGGTACGGTTGGTTAAGCTCCTGACTCTTCGTTTCCGCTCAGGTCATGATCTCAGGGTTGTGGGATTGAGCCCTGTGCCAGGCTCCGCACTTAGCGTGGAGTCTGCTTGAGATTCTCTCTCTCCTCTCCCTCTACCCCTCCCCAAAGCTCTCTCTCTCTGAAATAAAATAAATCAGAAAGAAAGGAAACAGGAAGGAAGGAAGAAAGGCAGGCTTTGGTAAATGCTTTGACCTAGTGCCATTTGTCAAACAAAAAACTCTTAACGTTTTTGCTCTCCAGACAGAGAATATGCATTCTTGACTCCGAATCTGGGGGAGGAGAGGGCCATACAATGAGGAAGGTGTGACAGCAGTGATGTGTCTTGCAGAAATGTGGGGAGAGAGTGATGAGCTCTTGGCCAGGGTGGCAGGGGAGCTGCCACAGACATGCTGACATCCGTGTGAACCCTAAGGAAGAAGAGGAATTCTCAGGTAGGAAAGGGCACTTGGGGCCAAAGTCACAGTGTAACTAGAGACGTGAAAGGATGCAAGATCAGGGGCCACACTAGGAAGTGTGAGAAGTTCGATGTGATAAGAATGTATGGTGCTGTGTTCAGTAGAGGACTAGACAAGTAGCCAGTGGGCGGAGCAAGAAAGGCCTGACTGTTATTCAGGTTTTATTGTCTTGTTTTGATTTATTTTTTCAGACTTGTTCCTGAACAACTTAGTATGGCTTTAAAGACAATAGAGGCAAATAAATGACTCTAACAAACATTTATAGCATTGATGCACAAAATCCAAGTGACTTCCCCCAGCCTTCTCCTAGACAGCAATTTTCCTACCTTGAGTTCTCCTAAGCGCTGAACGTTAAAAAGAAAAGAGGAAGAAAAATAAGATGAAAAGGAAGGCAAGTACGTTCATTAAGATCTTAGCTGAGCTGGAAAAATGATAAGGCCGAGAGATAGAAGGAGCTAGTTCCAGATGGCAGATATGGTGTCCATTAATTAGTCATCACTGTAGTTAATTAAACATTTGGATGAACATAATGAAAGAACATTTGAGGCTCTCCGCTGAAAGGGTTAGTTAAAGCGAACATCAGCTGAAGGAGCTGGCTTCGTTCCAGATAAGGAGTCACAGTTAGAGAAAGTGATCGTATACTTTCACCTTTCAGTGTGATTGACTGCTATTTTGGGGACGCCAACAAAGAGAAATAACTTTACCAGACAAAGCTACTATTCTGTTTCTCGGTTATTAACATCTCTGCTCTAGAAATTCATAAAATAAGAATTACGATTAGCAAACAAATATATGAAGAGATGCTCAACCTTACTTCTAACCAAACTGAAATATCAGGAAAGGATAACTTTATGCCCATTAACTTTGCCAAAAACATGGTAAATAGTAAAAGTTGGCAAGATTGGTGGTGGGCAAATATAAGAGAGTATTCATTCAACAAAGTTTTGATGGCCAAATTCTGTATCTCAGACACTAAGAAAGACACTAATGTATAGAATAATAGAAACCGTTTTTCCCCCTTTTACCCAGTAATACTGCTTCCAGGAATTTTCTGGAAATAATCTTCATCCTTACACACCTCTAAAGAAAATCCTGCACAGAGTATATACATAAACGGAGAGAGTCAAGGTAGCATTATTAATGATAAATGACTGGAAAGGTGGAAGCCACGTAATTGTCCAATGGTATAGAAGTGTGTATTAAGTTGTTACATGCTAGTTCATCCACTGCATTTGTTAGACAGAACAGGTCATGGCCGCAGTAACAGATAATTCACACACCCAAAGTTTTGTCTCTTGCTCATGCAATGTCCAATGTAACTTGAGCAACTCACCAGAGAATCTCCTCTACATAGCGAATCAGGGACCCGGGCCACCTGGTGATGCCACCAGCTCAACTCTTGGCTTCCAGGAGGGGGAAAAGAGGAAACATGAAAAACTCACGCCATTTCTTAACTGCTCTACCTGAAAGTAATGTATCACTTCTGCTCAGAGCCATTTGGGCAAAACCAGTCATATGGTTTCAACCTAGCTGCTCATTATATATTTTGCCCATTTTCTGAGTGGATTGAATATTTTTTAAAAGATTTATATTTATGTTATATATTTAAAAGATTATATCTAAAAGATTAAATATTTTTAAAAGATTTTATTTATTTATTTATTTGGCAGAGAGAGATCACAAGTAGGCAGAGAGGCAGGCAGAGAGAGAATGGGAAGCAGGCTCTCCACTGAGCAGAGATCCCAATGCTGGGCGTGATCCCAGGGCCCTGAGATCATGACCTGAGCTGAAAGCAGACGCTGAACCCCCTGAGCCACACAGGGGCCCCATATTTTGCCCATTTTCTGAGTGCATTATATATTTTCTGCTGTGGAGTTTTAAGAGTGTGTGTGTGTGTGTGTATGTGTATATATATATGCACGTATATATGTATATATGAAATACATATAAAATATATATAATCCTTCTTAAATATATATATTATATATAATATATTATATATATTATATATTATATATATTATATTTCATGTTATATATAATATAACATATTATATATGTTAAATATGTTAAATATATAATATGTTATATATAATATGTTATCACATATTATATATAATATGTTATCACATATGTGATATGTGATAACATATTATATGTGATATATATGTGATAACATATTTTTGTATGATAATATGTGATAACATATTATATATATTATATATATAAAGAGTATATGTACTTACATATCTATAATTCTTCATGAATGTATATAATATACACAAACTCTTAAATGTATATTCTGGAATATATATGTATATATTCCAGATGCTATACCTTGGTCAGGTAGACGGTTTGAAAATATCCCCCCTCCCCATATAGCTTGTCCTTTCATCTTTTTGACAGTGTCTTGAATTTTGATGAAGCCCATTGTTCCTTTTATGGATCGTGCTTTTGAAGTCAAGTATTTCCTTTGCTTGACTGTGCACTGGCTAGAACTTCTAGCAGTTCATTGAATGTGAGCACTGGGAGTGTATATCTTTGCCCTACTCCAGTCTTAGGGAAAAGCATTCATTCTTTCACCATGAAATATAGTGTTAACTGTAGATTTTTTGGAGATGCTCTTTATCAAGTTGAGAAGTTCTCGCTTTCTATTTTTCTGAGAATATTTATCTTGAAAGCTTGTAGAATTTTGTACAATTCTTTTCTTTTTGCATTAGTTGACAGGATCGTACACAGTACTGCAATGCAATTCCGACATGAATTACCCAGAGTTGGTATAGACTCCACGGTGGTCCCCAACCACGCTGTCCTCACTTTAGATGGCAAATACTTCTCAGGTTTCTCAGGTCACCTGAATTTCTGACCAACTGGCTATGAATTTGGGGGTTCCCACTATCACCTCAGATTGGGTAATTCACTAGAATAACTCATAGAACTCTGGAAAGTACTATGAAAAGTACTATGAAAAGATGCAAATCAGGAGCAGCCAAAGTAAGAGACCCGAAGGGCAGGATCTGAGAGGGCTCCCAATGCATGGCTTCTGTGTCCCTTCCCCAGGGAAACAGGACGTCTCACCCTCTGGGTTCATCGATATGTTCACAAGCCAGGAAGCCCAACCAAGGTTTGGTACCAGAATTTTTATTGGGATTTTATGACAAATGCATGATGGATTGAATCATTAGGCAAATGATTGAGTTCAGTCAACAGCCCCCTCCCTTCCCCGGACATTGGGAGGGTGGGCTGACATCATGTAGTTCAAGGCACCAACCCTCTGATGACATGGTTGGTTTTCTGGTGTAGGTAGTCCCCATCTTGAAACTAGGGGCCCACCATGAGTTACTGAATTAGGATAACTCAGGGATGGTCCCAGGGGCCCACAGTGAATAACAAAGACACTCATCCCTGGGAAATTCCTAGGATTTAGAGGCTTGATCCCAGAAAACAGGGACAAAGACCAGATCTTGACTTACAATAGGGTTACCTCCTGATAAACTCAAACACTGTAAGTCAAAAATGCATTTAATATCCTAATTTACCGAGCAGCTTAGCTTAGCCCAACCTCCCTTAACCATGCTCAAAACACTTGCAGTAACCTATAGTTGGGCAAATCATCTAACACAAAGCCTATTTTATACTGAAGTGTTTAATGTCTCCTATAATTTATTGAATACTGTGCTAAAAGTGAGAAACAGGCTGTATGGGCACCAAATGGTGGCAAGTAGGTTGCTTGTTGACCCTCATGGTCTCGTGGCTGCATGGGTGCTAGGACTGCTATCCAGCCACACAAGAGAGGATCTGACAGCATACTGCTAGCCCAGAAAAAAATCCAAATTAAAATTAGAAGTGTGGTTTCTACTGAACACTTATCACTTTCACATCACTGTAAAGTTGAAAAATTCTAAGTCAAGGCCTTCCTGTCCTGACAGGGGAGGGTGGAGCTCCACTCTTCCACAAGGTCTCATGCCAGCCAGTGGAGATGAGAGTCCCCACTCGGTACTTGTGTTCTCCGACAGAACTCCTGAGGGGGTGTTGGGCACCTTCTCATAACACGGTAAGGGTAAAAGTCTAAGCTTTTCCTGGTGAAGGTGGGAGTGAGACCAGAGTTTCTTCTGTGGTATTTGGCTGGAGTAGAGCACATATTATCTGAAAGTTCTCTGTCTTGCTGGGCTGTCCCTTCCTGGCCCCTTGGCTAGGGAGAGAAGCTTCCTTGGGACTATTTTAGTTTGTGCCCTGTCATTTCTGAGTTGCTGGCTTCTACAGCTCCAGTGACAGGTTACACAAGGGAACAAACCAAAACCAATAATAATAAAAATAAAAATAATAATAATAATAATAATAATAAAAAACCCGGAGAACTCACGCCATGTCATTTGTTACGTCCTGATGTGCCTAACCCATCTGCCTTTCTTTCCACCCTCAGGAGCTCTCTGAGGTTTGTTTTATACCTGCTGGCCGGGGCTTTTAGTTGTAGTCAGAGGGACTAAGAATGCCATGGAGGTCTACTCAACCTTTCAGGGATGTCTGTTTCCTTTTGACTTCCTGCTCTGCCTTAGCTTCAGAGTCTGAGAAATTTCTTGAGGGAAAACCTGGCCTTGTGACAGTTCTGCTTCTCTGCCTTTTCATTCTCATTGCAATAATTGGCCTCTCAAGCAAGCACCAAACACTCCCAAAGCTCTGAGGATGTCTGCCCCCCAGCAGCTTCTGCTCCAGCAAAGCCCAGAGTCCTCGCACTGTCCTCAGAACCAGCAAATGCCCCAAGGGTTAATGTAGCTGCACAAAGTCAGCTCGTTTCTTCATTGTTCTTCCCCCCTTGGAGTCTTTGACCCCCTAGTCCTCTTTGCTTCAATGGCTTTCTGATGTGTGGAAGAAGATTAAAATTTTATTTAATGCAGCTTTTTGTTATTTTTGGCAGGGACATTAATGTGTCCTAAGGTACTCTATGATGACTGAAAGTAGAAGTCTATTTCTCAGAACTCATGTGACAATAGTGTAGGTGAGTGGCTTTATGTCAAATCTCCTTTTCCATTGGCTAAAGCATTTCAAGTAGCAAAGGGATAGTGTGACAGGGAGTGGCTGAAATTGTGGGCTCCTAAGTTGGGGAGCCTGACTTTGAATGCTGGCCCTACCACTTACTAACCTTGGGTGATTTCTTAGACTACGTAAGCCTTGGTTTTTTTCATCTGTAAAATGAGAATGATAAAATATCCATCTCGGTATGTTGGATAGATAAAATGAGACAATGTGAGTAAAGATGTTAGTGTTTCCCCTAACACATGATAAATGAAGACAAACTTGTTAGCTATTATTTAATAGCAATGTTCTAAATGATAGATTTATGCTGGTCAATAAAACTTTATTTATTCAACAAATACATGCGTTGATTAGCTATTTACTTATCTGTGACTCATATCTGTGATTTTTATCTAGGCAGGAAAATACTCCAGAGATTGGACCCACCTGTCTCCTTAACCTAGAACAGGAGAGACCACCCAACTTTTGGTCAGTATAAACAGATACAGAATAGGATTGGAATCTATCTTATAGAGAAGATGAGGTAGATGGGAGGAAGTGGGCCAAATATCACTTGTTATTATGGGAACCACATATGAAACTGTGTGGAAAGGTAGAGCTACTTCAAGAAAATTATACAGAACCGAGAAGAGAGAGGGTCCTTTATGGGTTAAGAAATACACAAAACTGCCTCTCTGATTCCAATGGGCAATATTTGGACAAGAACAGAAGGAGTGGGGAAGAGAATATGTATTTCACCTGCAAGGTCTTATCGTTCTCGGGATTTTAGTTGTGACACAGCTTTGTTCATAGAAAAAGGATGAATGATAAAGAGGTAGGCCACTACTTGGGAAGGACTATAACGTTAGCAAGAAGCTTCTATCTTCTCTATTGGTGAGCCTGGTCCGGAAAACATGAAAGAGTTATTATGAAAATAAGAAGGATGATTAAAAGTAAATTAAATGCCAGGATAGGCAGAGACTCACCCAGGCAACATGAACTCAAGTGTCTAAATCTAGGATTGACCAACTGGACTACAAGAACTTGCATTTTCAAAATCAGTGTTTGGAAACTTTAAACAACCATTGACCATAGGGAAGCAGGGGAGTATGATGGCTAGGAGTTTGGTTTTGATATTAGATGGGCCTGGAAATTCTAACTCTGTCCCTTATTAGTTGCCTAATATTGGGAAAGGAAACTTTCTCTGGACTTCATTTCTTTATCTCTAAAATGGAGAATATCTATGAACTTATAAAGATCATCGAAAGAGAGAGAGAGAGAGACAGGGAGAGATGATTCATTGTCACCATTCGTTGCTGCAAAAAAATCAACTTATCTGAAGGCCATTAAAGCATAATAATTGTTCATCTTGCCTGTCATGCTGACCAGTTGGCTTCACTTGATAAAGGAAAATTCTACTTTGTTTCTCCAGAAGAATGCCAGGCAATAAATATGGAAGGGGTGATAGAATAAGAAAACCACTGATTTGAAATTTCTAATGAAATTATTATCCAATAGCATTAAAGAGGGAAAAGTTAAAAAGGGAGAGATCAGTTTTCTTGGCATTAATTTCCTTTTTTTAAAAAAGATTTTGTTTATTTATTTTTGCATGTGAGAGAGAAAGCATGAGTGGATTGAGGGACAGAAGGAGAAGCAGACTCCCCACTGAGCAGGGAGCCCAATGTGGGGCTAGAGCCCAGGACTTTGGGATCATGACCTGAGCCAAAGGCAGATGCTTAATCAACTGAGCCAGTCTGTGGCATCAATTTCTAAACTTTGAACGGTGCTATGAGAACAGAGTTCTTAATTTTAAGGGATGGTGATAAATTAAAGCATCTACAGCAGGTAAACCAAGTGGTAATAATTCTAGATGAGAAATGGTTGCCAAAGACGGAGACAAGTTGGAGAAAAGAAGGCCCTGGAGAGACTTTCTTCAGTCCTATGAGGATCTCTCAGGCAGCACACAGAGTAAGCTTACTACTGGGAGGCTTCGGAAGGCAGAACAAGAGCCAGATGAAGGATGTTCCAGGGAGTCAGAAAGGGAAGCTCTGGCTGGTGTTGGAGGAAAGAGAACTAGAGGTGGGCTGAGTGAAGACAGGAGATGGAGTCACTGACCCTGAGGGCTCAGGGCAGTGTCCTCAACACGAGGCAGTGGCACGTCGCAGAGCCCGGCCAGGGCGCACTGGGGTGTGGTTCTGTGGACCCTGACTAGATGGTTCCCAAGAGTGTCGCCATCTCAGGACACTTCAGCTGGGTGTTTGCACCCTGGTCAGTAGACTGTGGACAGAGCCCGGGTCTCTGCTGGGTTGGGTGGCTTGTCTCTGTCTTGCTCTTGGGAAGCCACAAGGGCTGTGCCGACACCAGACACCATTCCTCCACCTCTGACTGCTTCCTGGGGAGTGCTGCTTGGTGTGGGGAACCGGAAACCTGCCAGTCAGATGGAGAGATAAAGGCAGAAAGAAGCCAAAGAGCTCTACCGTTTCCTTGTGGTTTTGAAAAACAAGAAGGGAGGTGCATAGGACGAGCAACGGTATCATCTGAAGCTGGAAGCCTGTGAGCGGAGCAGGCTCCCCTCGGACCAGGTGTAGGAGTGGGGAAGGCAGCCCGGGGCCAGGGCTGAGGCTTGGCGGCCCCTCTTGGTTGACTCAGTGCTAAGCCTGGCGGGGTGTGCGCATGCATGCGTGTGAGCACACATATGCAAACATGGTGTGCTGTTAGTAAGACCTTCTGTGTTTCCATCTCAGTGTTCACTCTGGTTTTCTGAACAGAGACACTTGAACAAAGACATGGGACCCCAGGGGCTGGGGCTGGGGCTGGGACCCGCCGAACTTTCTTGCACCCTGAGCTAGCTTCTTTCTTTGATTACTCTCCGTCTTTATTCCGTTTGGAGATGTTTGGGCACTATGCATTTCTGCTTTGGGATTAGGCAAAGGAGGCAGGGGTGGGATGAGAGCCGACTTCCATGCTGCCACGAAAGAACTTCCAAAGAGAGGAGGACATCTTTGATTGTAATTTCTTCGTGGCCAACGTGGCCCTGACCTTGGGACTATCCAGGACGAGGCCCAGAGGACAAGCTTGACTCCTAGAGCAGCCAAGGAAGCCAAGCCAGCCTTGGGGAGCTCAAAGGTCCTCTGTGGGGGCCACATGAACTCTGCTTGCCTTCTGAGGTCTTGTGCTTCGGACTAGGGGATTTTCATATGAGTCATTTTCAGCTCAGAACACCCAGACTGTGGTTAATGACTTGAAGTTTTATTGGATGAAGGAATATTGAGCCTCTTGGACTCTTTCTCCAACCTTTTTATTATAGTTCAGCTGACCCACCACGTGCTCCCTCAAGTGGTCCCCTTTGGGGGCATTCAGGAAACAGCCTTTAACACAAGTGACTTTGACCTCTGGTATGTTCAGGACCCATTTTTTATCTTGATCCCTCTTTCTGACTCTAATCTTGCTGTGCCATGAAGACTGCTTTTGTTTGTTTTAATCAACCTTGTATTTTAGAATAGTTTTTAGATTTATAGAAGAGTATAGTCTTTTCTACCTTTGTACTTTTTTGTACTCTTGTATTTTATAATGGACTTTTTATAGAACACTTTTTGTATAGACCCCCTGCGTGCCCCTGACAGTTTTCTGTTACTAACATTTTACATAGTAAACAACTACTTTTATCTTTTTTTAAAGACTTTTTATTTATTTATTTGAGAGAGAGAGAGAGAGTGGGGGAGAGCAACGGAGAGGGGAAGAGGCAGAGGAAGAGAGAAAATCCTAAGCAGATTCCCTGCTGAGCACGGAGCCTGATGTAGGGCTGAACTCATGACCCCAAGATTGTGACCTGAGCCAAAACCAAGACCTGACTCTTCAACCGACTGAGCCTCCCAGGTGTCCCTACATTGTAAACTACTTATTATTATTAACTAAAGTCTATGCTCTATACAGATTTCCTTAGTTTTTATCTAATTTCCTAATTACGTTCCAGGGTTCCATCCAGAACACCCAATACATTTACTTGTGTCCTAGGCTCCTTTTGCCTGTGACAATTTCTCAGACTTTTCTTGTTTTTGATGACCTTCACTCTTTTTTTTCTTTCTTTTATTGTGGCAAAAAACAATCATTTAAGACCATTTTAAGATTTGGTGCCGAAATGGCCAAACTGGCCAAAAATATTGCCAAGTGCTCTGAGTTTTTAGGAACAATTGGGGGGAATTTGAATCCCTCTTTTGAGAGAGAGCTCCACCTACTATAGGTTTTGTGGATCAAGGTTACTCAGAACTGAGTTCTGCCCCGTGAGCTGGAAGAAAGGAAGCTATTCTGAATTCCTACAGCATTTGTAACAACAGATTGTCCCACACTGTCTTGTATAACCCAGCTGCTCGAACTTTCCTTGGACTGAATCAGTCTGGCTCCCCATCTGGACTGAAAGGCCCTTGGTATCTAGGGCCAGCTCTCTGACTTCTTTTCTACCTTTACAATAGTTTTATTATTTTGTAGATTGGGCAAATGGGGCAGAAAGCAGGCTACGCAGAAGACCCACGGAAACCCAATAGTAACATTCCCCTCCAGTCTGCAGGAGCTGGGGCTGAGGAGGCAGGGGAAGCACTCAGCTTTAACGGAGCACCAAAGAATTGAGCAATCAAAAGGAATAGCGTTTTGATGCAATATTTAAAAATTAACACAAAAAGATGCATGGTGAGCAGATATGTTGCTAGTCTTATGACCCTATGGGATCATGCAATAAAAGAGTGGCTTCCAATCAAGCCAGGGATCTCAGTCCTATTCAGCACTCCCTCCCCCGCCAGGTGACAGGCAAGTGTTGACAAGGGCAACACTCGCTTTAGTTGCAATCATGGTTTTTGATTGTAGAGCTTTAATTAACTTTTTGCCCTTGGTTCAAAATATCATTTCATTGAATGCTAAAAAAAAAAAAAAATCCTGAGAGGATGGTGTTATCCTCATTTTGGAGAAAAAGAAACTAGGTCTGCGATAAAGTCCCTAACCCAGCGATATCGGGCTGGCCAGTGGTGAGGCTGGGAGGCTGGGAGGCTGGTGTTTCCAGCCCCAGATCCTGACTTCAACCCAACCCTCCGCTTTTCCTTCTCAGCTGTGCATGCTCACATCTGCCTCTGCCACTTCCCCAGGGGAGCGTGCGTGTGTGTGTACGTGGTTGTGTGTGTGTGCATGTGAGTACACGTATGTGTGCTTACACGTGTGCGTACTTTCAGAGTGCGAGAAGCCGTGGCACAGAGGACTTACATCCAAAGAAGGCTTACAGTGTTGCAGCCGGACGGAGCTCCCATCTGCCTGACTGTGCCCACTAAATTGCACCTGGAGAGTGGGCACTGGCCCTGAGAGCTCAGACAGGACTTTACTTCCTTCTCCAACCGCAGGAACCATTGCCAAGTCCAGGGTCAAGGAACAGCCCCTCCTGACAGGCCTGCTTTCTCAGCTTCAGGGAGAAGGCTCAGAATCTTGGAGGGGATGTAGCAGAAGTTGCCAACCCTACGGCTATAAGAATAAAAATAATGTGTTACTGCCAGGTGGGTGGGACCCCAGCTTGCCTTTTCCAAAGCGAGTGCCTGAAAACCCTCACAGATATGCAGCCCAGCTTCTGGATTAGGAATGCAGAAAAGGGGTTTTTCTTGCATCAGGAATATTCCATGTAAGATTCACGTTCTCTGAAATGCTGTCTCCTTTCCAAAGCCAAGCCCGGTGTTATAACCTGAGAAATCATTATTACCCAGCCCCTCAATCCTATTTCAGCAAAGGGAGGACCACACACTAGCAGCTTTCGGCAGGTTTCCCTGGCCAAATATTGTTCTACCCTGTGTTAGTTTTGATAGGATTAGTCATGGAGTCCTACTACGAAAGTCCCGGGATCCCTTGGCTGGACAGCCTGTTCAAATATTGTTTTACTTTCTTGCAGCTTGCAAGCCCATGGCCCCTGAGAGACATTTTTAGGTATATCGCTTCTTGGCAAGCCTGTTTTAGAACACGGCAGACCAGACACAGCGGTGCCCTGACCAAGAGACTCCTTTACGGAGGCAGACCAGAGGCCACCCCACCCTGGGAACAGGGCTAGCCACGGCTGGGGCAGGAGCTGGT
Source organism: Mellivora capensis (assembly GCA_004024625.1). Taxonomy (NCBI): domain Eukaryota; kingdom Metazoa; phylum Chordata; class Mammalia; order Carnivora; family Mustelidae; genus Mellivora; species Mellivora capensis. The sequence goes on from PISX010016229.1 coordinate 27,412, forward strand.
GCTGTGGGCTTGGCCTGGGGGCATTTGTGCACATGGGGGACAGCAGACAATGCAGAAGCCAGCTCCTGGGAGCCATGGGGAGGGTCGCCCAGTCCAGCGCATTCAGCGTGAGGTGCTGTGAAATGCGGACCCTGCAATTATTCCCCTGCTCAAAGCCAGGCTCCAAGCCCAAGAGCCAGTAGCTGTCATCTTTGCTTCCTTGGCTCCCTACCCTGTTGTGGGAACCAGAAGGAGGAACTGGTAGAGGGCCGTGCGGCTTGTAGGATCTCTGACCATTCAGGTGGAATATTATTCGATTTGAACTCTATGGTATCTCGGTTGTTGGTGTACAGATTTTATTGAATTTGATGAAAAAATCTTGGCTTTAATCAGCTAATATGAATGAATGCCCACCTCACCGTTTTAAAGCAGCATGTTATGTGCTTACTTCTAACTTTTTAGGCTGGATTTAAAGATCATAAAATGGTGGGGCGCCTGGGTGACTCAGTGGGTTAAAGCCTCTGCCTTCGGGGTCATGATCCCAGGGTCCTGGGATTGAGCCCCATATCGAGCCCCATATCGGGCTCCCTGCTTAGCGGGGAGCCTGCTTCCCTCCCCCACTGCCTGCCTCTCTGTCTACTTGAGAGCTCTCTCTGTGAAATAAATAAATAAAATCTTTAAAAAAAAAGATCATAAAATAGCGAGATCAAAATTCTACGATTTTGTCTCATTTACTATTGTTATTATTTTTTGCTAAATGAAACTCTTGTAACTCTTGTTATTTTATGTGTTTTCTCTTCCAACCTCTATTCTTCTATAACGTGCCTTCACATTGTGCCGACATTCTCTTCTTCAGATGCTGCTCTGGAGGTGTCGTCGCTTGGCTCCTGACTGCCTGTCGTAGGGAACCGGAGGGCTCGGCATGCAGGAAACGGAAGCCCACCGTCCCAGGCATCAGTAAACACGCATAACAGATGGACGTGCCAATGGACGCTGAGGGTCTATGTGGGGAAGACCCTCCACCAGGCTCCTCCTTCCTTTTTTCTCTTTGTCACACTCTGCTCCAAGGAAGCTTGCTTACAGTGCCCCACGGTAAGGTGTCTATGCCTGGTAGTCACACTGGAGAGTATATTTTACTGACCAGAAGGTCTGGAATCTGCCAGTCTGTGGTCTTAAGATCTCTGATGGATTCGCCAGGCTACAACATCTTCTCTGAGTTACCTGGTCTGTGGTGTTCTTTGATTCCATAACCCCCAGGAGTGGGCGTGTCATTCACCCTAGTGAGTTTGCCTTTCTTTAGGTAGGTCACTACATATTACCTTTTTATGTGCATTTTCCTTCTTTTCCTTAGAAGGAGGACTACGACTCGGGGCAGGAATGCCGTCTTCTGTATCTCCCCACAGCTCCTCAAAGTGTTCTGCAGCTCAAAGTTCCCTGATAAACAGCACGACTAAAGCATTTTAATGAACCGGAGTACGGATCAAGGCTATGCAAGCAAAGGGGAAGAATACTCTAGAATAAGACAGGCATTCATTTCTCAGGTTTCTGTATGTTTATAGAGGGAGAAGGATCCTGGCACTTTGGGTAGCTCTGTTCTAGTCACCCGACATCCAGCAGGGTCCAGGTGCTGAAGTCATCACTCAGCCATGTCAGATGGGGTGACCAGACCGATGGAGACATATGGTGTTTTCTGCGGGCGGAGGGAGTTGTTTCTGCTTTTATTTGTTTTTAACTGGAGTGTGTGTGTTTCGGGACCACACAGCAGTGGTGAGAAGCTTCTACCTGCTTGGAACAAAAATGATGAGCCTGTGCGTCTGGGCCCGTGTTTATTTAATGTACTGTGTAAACAGCGTCAACAAGGGAGAGGAAAAAGTGATAAAGATTCATACAGACGCCCTCTAACTTAACCCTCCAGAGACTGCCCTCGAAACTTCTTGGTGTTACATTTTCATTTGCTTCCCTGAATTAAAATGGGTTTGGAGTCCGTGAACACCTGACCCTACATGAGCCTCCTGGTTAAAAGACGCGAATTTTCATTTCTGAGTTATGGGTCGTTTTAGAATGTCTTATTCATGGTGTCAAAGATATACATTAAAATGTAGGAATTCCCATAAAGCCTCTTGTTAAAACTAAGCAAACAACAGAACTTCTCACCAAACATTGAACCACTTTCTACGCTGCTCCCCAGACAAGCCAAACTCCTTTTTTATTTTTTTTTTTCCAGTTGTCCCATAGGGTGTTTTTTGTGGCTCTTGGAGTCTCTGCAGCTTGTGATTCCTCCTCCAAATGAGTTTGTACTGGGTTTTCCAAGACCTTCACTGGGCAGCCTTGATGAGGAATGCTAGAGGTGCTCCCTCAGTCAGGGGAAACTGAGATCTTTCATGCTAGAGGTGTTCCTTCAGTCAGGGGAAACTGAGGTCCATGGTTTTCCTCCTGTAGGGCAGTAAGGGTCTAGGTGCTCAGCAGCAGGCCAGACCCCAACCCAGATCCCTCATAGATGCCTTCCCTTGTGCCCTTTTTCGTGTCCTGTGGGGTCTGGGCCAATCCCACCACTTTACACATGAGAGAATGGAGGGCCCAGGTGCTTAGGGGTGAGCTAGCGTCAGGATCCTGGTTTTTTGCCTCTGGGTCTGGTGGCTTTTGCTGTCGTCCTTCAGTGGGCTCTGGGCCTGCCCCTGATAGCGCCTTTACCCCGGAGAGGAGGGGGCAGCCACAGCCAGGCTGAGCTGGGGCCACGACTCCAGCCAGTTAACGTTTCTGGACAGACTCTTCCGACCTCCTGGAAGCTTCTGGACAGCTCAAGCCTTCAGTTACAGAATGGACTCGAACAATGACAGAGCTGAACGTAGGACGCTGATCTCGTCTTGAGCTGTGTTCAAGGAATAAGCTCAGGGAGGATTATCCCACGGCGGGCGAGATGAGCAGGTGCAACAGCCAGTTCTAGCTCCGGAGCTCCACGTCCGGGGGTCTGAGGAGGGGCATCGTGTGGGTCTCCTCCATTTATCTACTCCCAGCTAGCTGGTGGGTTTTTGTTTTTGCCTTTAGCAAAACTGGCGAGCTGTGGTGATGACGTCACGCACAGTGCAAAGGCCTAAGGCTGTTCCTGCGCTCGGCCTGGACGGCAGCCGGAGGTTCTGCGAGGGCCGCCTGTACAGAGTCCAGAAACAACCAGAGGGTATAGCTGTTTGCTGGGAGCTTTCAGCTTTGGTTGTTTCTTTTCCCCTTCGTTTCTTACCTGTACCTACGAATCAATCTTCTGTTTACTTTGAGTTGGAACCAAATGACCTCAGAGGTCGATGACTCTGGCTCTTGGCCCCCAAGAACAGTACCGAGTGACCCTTACGAAAGGCATTTCCACCAGCCGAGGGAAGGGACGGTCTGAGTTGCTCCTCAGTTAAAAACACTCCGTGTGGTTTTGTTTGGCAATTTAAAGACAGGTGTGTCATGTGGACTCCGTGTTCTAGAATCCCAGGTAGGAAGAAAACCAGTTGCTTTCCTTCAAGAGCTGAAAAGATTCTCTGAGTTACCACTCTAACTAGACAAAAAGACTGAAATGGCCCCCAGCACCTACCACAAGGGGCCACACTCCCAGAGGGCCCCAGACCTGCCTCTGGACCCCAGGGGGCCCACCTCTGATTGCTTATTTGCTCCCCTTGTCTTATTTGTTTTAATCCATTCACACTCCTGAGGTCTGAATGTTTGCGTCACTTTCAAATTCATATGTTGGAATCCTAACCCTTAAAGGGAAAGGTACTTGGAGATGGGGCCTGTGGGAGGTACTTGAGTCAGGAGGGTGGGATTAGTGTTTTATAAAGGAAATTCCATAGAGCTCCCTTGCCCTCCCACCATGTGAGGACAGTGAGAAGATGCTTCTGTGAGCCGAGTAGAAGGCCCTCCCCCACCCACCAGTGTGTGGGGGGGGTGGGGAGCACGGTTCCCAAGGAAAGAAGGCCCTTGCAGAAGAGGTGGTCTTGGCCTGCACCTGACTTTATTTTTAGTTTTTTTTTTTTTTTTTGCATTTTTTAAAAGATTTTATTTATTTATTTTAGAGAAAGAGTGAGAACATGAGAGGGGAGAGAGTCAGAGGGAGAAGCAGACTCCGCTGGCTGGGAGCCCAATGTGGGACTCGATCCTGGGACTCCAGGATCATGACCTGAGCTGAAGGCAGCTGCTTAACCAACTGAGCCACCCAGGTGCCCTGCACCTGACTTTCTTCTGGGACTCAGGGGTGGGCACAGCTAAATGCTCCTCCCTTGACCCAGGCAGGGGTTGAGGCAGGCCGGCTCCCAGGGGTGTCGTTGCTGTCCCCCAGTCCTCACGCCGCCCTCCCCATAGGGCTGGGGTTTGGTATGTGTGCTCTCATTCGTTCTTCCTTCCTTCTCAATACGTAGACCGTATTCTCAGCCCCAGTTTGCCAGTGAGGAAACTGAGGCTCAGGCAGGTTAAATCACTTGATCAAGAAGACGATTCCGCATTACAGCCAAGCGGAGACTCAGATCCTCCTGCTCCAAACCGTGTTGCCTCCCACAGAGGCCCACCATACCTACTGTTTATTTTGTTAAGTGGTCAGGAACTTAGCAAAGCCGCTGGGGCGGCGGAGCTGTGGAAGGCAGCCCGCTCTTTCCCCAGGGCTCAGAGGGCAAGAGGAAGGTGGCTGAGGCCACACTGTTTGGAGGAACGACCTCAGCCAGAGCGATCTAGGGCCGGCAGTCAGCGGGGCCCATAGGAGGTGGCCTCTGACCGCCCCAGAGGGGTGCGGGACCAGGGAAAGGGGACAGGGGAGAAGGGGCATCTTAACCGAGAGGTTTGTCAAGTGTTGAGAGCTGGAAGGGAGGGACCAAATTATAGATGACAGACACGTGACCCAAAGCCCTCTTGGGCTGCTTTCAAAGAGGGCCCTGACTCCTTACTTTGTGCAGACACAGAGGCTTGGACACACACACACACACACACACACACACCTATTTGTTTTGTTTTGCCGCGTTCTGTTTCTGCTGCCAACAGGGATTCATTGTTCCCTTAAATAAGGCTCTGCATAGCACGGTGAGTTGTCCACCTACGGCTCACTAAGATATGCTAATTTTTACATTGTTCTTCTTGTACCAAAACGGAGAAGAGTCTGAAAATGTCTCTTGAGGAAAATCTTTTAAACCTTTTGAAAATAATTTCAAGTTCATCGTGAATTTGCAGTCCTTCGTAATCCTCGCCACAGTCGGAGTGAATGAGTCTTGTCACTTTTTGTTCGATGTCTGCATTTTCCATCGACTGTAAGCTTCAGAGCGACGGCAGCCAAGCCTGTCATTCTTTCCTTTAACAGAGGTTTATCAAGAGCGCATGTGCATCAGATACCGGTGTTGTGGAGAGGCAAGGGTGCACGAAACACCAGGGGTTCTGCAGTGAACCTTCTCAGTGAGTTCCGAGTCCCCAGCACCTGGGAACCCCTGGCATATAGCAGTCGCTTAATGAATGCTCACTGGATAAGAAACAAACGTGCTTCTGGTGCATTCTTCCCACCCCACACCTTCCCTTAATAAGAGATTCGGGTCCTCACTCTGTCCTCCTGGGGGAGCCCATTGCACTGCCCCCTGGGCACACAGGTCCGTGCCTGTGGGCTGGGTTCAGGATCACCCTGCCTGCCCTAAGCACGGGAGGAAAAGGAACACAGCTGTCCCAGCAAGATGAGGCTAGGAGGGAAGAGTGGAGAGGGTTGACCCACTTTTCTTGCTGTGAAGTTCTGACCGGGTCCTAGGGCTTTGTGGGGAGGGGAGGGACAGAGTGGCTTGGTATCCTGGCTCGCTTTCCTGACCTCTGCTCTGCGCTACATTATTCACGGGACAGTGACATGTCTCGGTGGCGTGGACGAGTCATCCACAAAGCCGCTGTGTGCTGGCTGAAGAAAGAGGTACCGGAGAGATTCAGGTCCTGCGGGCTCAGCCGAGGGGGTTGCTGAAGCCAGCCTGTCCCTTGGTCTGGGAGACAAAGGCTGTGGCACCCATTGGTCTCCTTCTCCCTCATCCTGGGGCTCTGGGCAGGTCTATTAACACCCCCGCCCCGCCCCCCACCTTTGATGCTGAAAGAACTGAAGCCTTGAGGAGGGAGAGACCTGCGTGCGGGTCCTAGAGCTGCCCCCACCCAAACGAACGGGGACTCGCGGGCCGTCTTTCCAGATCTCTAGACCCCAGTTTTCTCATCTGGAAATGGGTATGATTATATCTACCTGAACTTGTGGAAAGAGTAGCACTGTTATTTGCACAGCATGGACGCTTAATGAATGGGGGGGGGGGGCGCGTCCTTTCCCAGGGTGCCTGCCCAACTGGCATCTGATCCAACTTCGTGCTCGTGATACCGCTGGAACACAAACTGCCACCTCCATCTGTCTCTCCCTGCCCCGACAGAGGCGCAACCCGCCTAGACTCTGCCTTTTAGGGGGGAAAGAGGCACAGTGTGTGTTATCTGGTGCTGCTGGTGCTGGGGTGAGAGTCTCGACCTGCAGACCAAGCCGAGCATGAAACCAGGCCCCTGAGCACCGCCGGCCCCTCCATGGCCTCTGTCCATTCTCGTCCCTTCTCCACATTCCTCATTCTTAACTGAATGCCCTGTGTTTCCTTTCCCGCTCTTGGAGAAGTTTCTGAATCTTTCCGCATGTTCCTCTTGAGTGCTCCCCTTCTTCCTTCTTGGATCAGGGGAAGGGAGCCCCGTTTTCACGCACTGAAATCCTTCTTTGCCCCCTTCTCCTGTTCCCAGCCCACTAGCTCTCCTGCCCTCCCTCCTGTGTCTTCCAGACTGCCCTTTCCTTCTCTTCGGTAGTTCTGCTGTCCAAGGGGCCTGGTCCTGCAGCACTTCCCGAGGTGGGTAGCAGACCCTGGGCTTCTTATCAAAATGTAAATCCTCAGGCTTCATTCCCACCCACTCTGGTGGAACGGGGGCCTGGGAATCTGGGTAATGTTTGAAAAATTCTCTACTTTAAGAACATTTTCTTTATAAATGTTAAGATCACACAAGTGACCCAGCTCTACAACTCTCGGTTCTCACACAAACATATGTGCACGAGTAAAGAGAAACTCCTACTGTGATTTTTAACCAATGGGATCGTGCTGCATAAATTACCCTGCAAATTGATTTCCTTTTGTAGCTGCACATCACGGACATCCCTCCGGGCTACCTCATTCCCTTTAAAAGTCATACAATATTTCTGATTCCACACATAAAACCATCACTCCGATCCAGGTTTGAGCACATCTATTATTCCAAAATTGCCTTACGCTGCAGGAATCAATCCTTCTTTTGTTCCCCACCTAGTCCCCAGGAAACCACTCTAATCTGTTGGTCACTGTAGGTTAGTTTGTATTTTCTGTAATTTTTAATAAGTGGAATAAATAATACAGTACAAAAAATAATGGAAGTCTTGTAGTATTTCATGGTGGAGATGGACACACTTGTAAAGCCGTCCCTCTAGCTCTAGGCATCAAGGCGGTTTCTGGTCAATGTTTGCCACTCTGCCGCTTAGCAATGCTTTATTTAACATCCCTGTATATGTTCTTACCCACCAGTGCTTTCATTTCTGCAGAATATCTTCATAAAAATGGGATAGATCCAGGGGGCACCTGGGTGGCTCAGTCGGTTAAACATCAGCCTTTGGCTCTGGTCATGATCTTGGGTCCTGGGATCGAGCCCCATGTCCGACTGCTTCTCTCTCTCCTTTGTCCCTCCCTTGCTCATCTTCCTTTCTTTCTCTCTCTCTCAAAATAAATAAAATCTTTTAAGAAATAAAATAAAGTGAGGTAAAATAAAATATCTTTGGAATTTATTGTATCCCTTTGGAATTTATTTCTGGGTATAGTGTGAGGTAGCAGTTTATATTTTCCTTCTAGATAAAGAGCTAATTATGCCAGCATCATTGATTATTAAAGCAATTATTTTCTCCCTAAATTGAGATATCACCCCAGTTATATGTTAAGTGCCTGATGTCTCTTGAACTGATTTCTGGACTCCAGTCTCTTCCACCAGGCCACTCACTCTGTGCGCCAGGAGCAAGTTTCACTCAATTACAGAAGCTTTGGGGTCTGGTAAACAAGAGAGAAGTTGACTCATTCATAGGGTGCTCTGGTGAGTCTCATTACTGACGGTATGATTTGGCAAGGTGGGTTAATTTCTTTATCTGGAAAGTTCAAGACCCAAACCCTGGAGGTCATGACCTGGTCTCTTTCCTTCCCCTCCCGTGGGCACCAAGCCCTCCATCCTGAGATCAGTCCCGCCACCACACCATCTCCTTCTCCACCTCCCGTTTCTCTGCAATAACCCTTCTGAGCAGATGGCGTCAAACTTCTCACTTCCAACCCCGACTTCTCAAGTTAAGCCCACTTCTGAATTTATTGTTTTAACGATTATCTTAGTTTGTAGAGTTTCTTCATCCGTCGTTTATGCTTTTCCTTCTTCCAAACAGGATGTGAGGTGACTCAGACCTGGCTTCGGAGCCGCCCGCGGGGCCTCCCCTCCCTCCTGCATTCCAAGTTCACGTGTGAGCCACACTTTCCCTACACATGCGTCTACCCCTGTCAGTGTTATCCTTCAGCCTAGTTAAAGCAGCCTGCTGGTCATTCAGGCTGGACATACATGGCTGGGATGTCCTCTCTCTGTCTCATATCCAAACAGACACAAGGTCCTTTGGGGCTCCCTCTGCAACATCTCCCGTGGTCCTGCCTTCAGTGGGGGCCTTCGACGGCCTCTGCCCTGCCACTGCGGCCCCTGATGTCCCCCCTCTTCCCACCCTGCCATACCTTTTCTGTGGGACCCCTCCCCTGATCAAAACTCCCATGGCCTGTGAACACCATTCGAGCTTCCTAGAACACTGAGGAAGCTTTCAGGGTCCTGTCTTTAAAACGATATTTTTGGTTTGTTTCCTATTGGTAGGACTATTCCGTCGAAATGGGTTTTAAAGTAATCACAAAAGGAAAGATCTCACCTCTCTGAAGGAAGTGTGTAAATCTGATGCGAACAAGCAAAGATGAGCAAAACATCCTTTCTTGGCCAGTGCTTGCCATTAGCGACTAATGTCAGTTTCAGGGGCTTAGAGGCCAAGGGTGAGGAAGCCCCTCCCCCTCCCCCCTCCCCCACCCCATGCAGGGTCCCCAGAAGAGAGGAGCTTGCCCTGAGCCAAAACCCTTGTCTTTCCTGCTAAAAAAGGTACGGGCACAAAGGACAATTAAAACTGGCAGAAAAGCAGTTAATAAAGTACGTGAAAGGCAGAACTAAAACTGCAGCACCTATTAAAGAATAACAGATACCAGGTGAAGGAGGCTAGCAAGGCCATGCTCCTGTTAATAGGACCATCTATTCATAGTGGTGGCCTCTGATTGAGATTATTAACCCCAGGTCCTCCGCTAAACACCAAAAGAGACTTATTTCACGTAATCCTCCCCCTTCTACTACGCCCTTCTACAAAGTGGGAAAGCCAGGCTTCAGTCCTTGTGGAGATAATGCCTATGTGGAAGATGAGAATACTTGTTCTAATTGCCTGAGAATCTGCAGCCCAGCTCCTTTTCTTCCTCCTCACTGCCTTTTCAAACGGTGCCTCCTGGGGTCTCCTAGGTGTGAGAAACCAGCTTTCCATGGGGTCCTGCAATTCCTAAAGGCTTGTTTTCCCTCAGCTATACAGAGACAGGGCGACCAAAGCTTTGAAAGGACCAGGTCACCGGCAGGGACTCCATTATGTTTTTTAGACAAGAAGCACCTTCCCAGTGAATATTTCCATTTTCTCCTGTTACTTTTAGACTCTTGAGGGACGCACTCACTGTAAAACATAAGAAAGCTCTGATTCGGGGCGCCTGGGTGGTTTAGTGGGTTAAAGCCCCTGCCTTCGGCTCAGGTCATGATCTCAGGGTCCTGGGATCAAGCCCCGCATGGCATCGAGCTCCCTGCTCAGTGGGGAGCCTGCTTCTCTCTCTGCCTCTGCCTGCCTCTCTGCTTACTTGTGATCTCTGTCTCTCTCAATGTCAAATAAATAAATAAATAAAATCTTAAAAAAAAAAAAGAAAGAAAGCTCTGATTCATTGCTGTTATGGATACTGATACTCTGATTTTAATATGACTGTATATTCTTGAGAAAAGCATCTTTTCCTGCCTTTTCTATTAGCTGGCCCAGGCTATAGTGGTATTGGGAGAACCTGAACAGCTGGCTCTTTCGACCAGCCCCAAGGTGGCCCTGTTCACCCAGGAGGCAGGAATGAAGAAGTGGGGGTAGACAGGAATGCACTGAGGCAGGATTTGGATAACAACTCTCACTTCCTTCTTCTTCTTCTTCTTTTTTAAATTTAATTTTATTTTTTCAGTGTTCCAAGATTCATTGTTTATGCACCACACCCCATGTTCCGTGTGATACGTGCCCTTCCTTTGTACCCACCACCAGGCTCACGTATCCCCCGACCCCTGACCCTCCCAAACCCTCAGCTTGGCCCTCACTTCCTCCTTACAGAAGGCCTCCAAACACCTGCTCTCAGTGCTGAAGCCTGCCCACAGCCCCGATCCCTCCAGGCTAAACCACCAGCCGCAATTTCCTTCTTGGTGGCTCTACGGTCCTTCTTTGTAATTATCTGAGCAGCTCACTATTTCATCTTGCGCAGTCACCGCAGTCCCTTAAGGAAACCTCCTCTACTAAGAACTCAGCTGGGTAGCTCTGTGTCTCATTTAGCTTGCAAAAAGGAGCTCCTGAGATTTTACTGTTTATAGATGTTCTGTAAATAGGAAACTTGTAAATGCTGCAGAGGAACTTTCTACTTAGGTGAGCTCTCCTGGGAACCCCTTTGAAAGGCAAAGAACTCTTTTCTGATGTTGAAGATGTGAATGATGATCTGTTTTGGAATGTGGGTGCATCAGGTTTTCTTCACGCCCCCCTTCCCATGCAGCATGGGGGAAGAATTACAGTAGATAGGACCCCCGGCTGGCCATCTCCTCTCCAGCCTTCTGCCCTAAAAGACGGCTCCTCTCCACCTGGGTGGCAGGATTTGGATGAGAATAATAAAATTCGCTGTGACATCAAATACGCAATTGTGACAGCCCCCTGCTAATGTAAAAGGTTTCATGTTAGGCTTTTAAGTCCTTTTGGGGGGGTCCTTTTCATCCTCTTATACAAGGAATGCTTTCTGACTCAATTAATCTGGAGGCGAATTTAAAGATCCAATTTTCCTCCCAGGACTTGGCGGGGTGTGGAGGGAGAACAACGTGGGCTCCAGGACTGGGCGCTATTTGATACTGTTTACATGATAATCATGAATTTTCAAGAGGTGCTATTAAACAAAAGACAGACAGCTCCATATTTATAACCCTTTCCTCATTTTGGCATTTCTATATTTTCCTGTCTTCATCTTAAGGAAAGCCCCAGGACTCCTCAGCAGTTGTTAAAGTGGTAATTGTTAGGTTTGATCGCAGACCGATTGAATGGAATAAAGGCACCAAGGCAAGCGAGCATCCGAGGACCGGCTTTATTGCAAGCACCCTCGGGCGAGGTTCCGCGACTCTGGAGGAAAGAGAGTCGGGAAGTCCCGCGTGAAGCAAAGAGGTAGGGGCTTATATGGGGTTCTGCTGGGGAAGTCCGAAGGGGAGGTACTGAGACCTTGTCGAGTTTTCCTAATAAGGGCCGAATTCAGCTGTGGGGTTCCTCATTGGTTCGTCAGTGGGAGGAGAAGGTTTTGGTCTCCCTTTTGAGTTTGTTTCCCAGGTCTGACGTGGTCGTCGTCGCAGGAGGGTGATGGCGGGAACCGCGGCCATCGTAGGTGTCCGTCATTCTGAATGGTTCTCCCCTCTCTCGCCTGACCCCAACAGTAATGAAACAAATCCTAACGCTGTATTCTTACATCATGCTGCCCTTGCCGGATGCGGGCCTGACCACCAGAGGTGACAACTCAGGCATCAGCAAAGGCCTCATCCACACATGTGACCGACGTAGCCCCTCCCGGAAAGGAGCGTGGGAGGTGGCCTTGTGCACATGACCTCCCGCCCGCCCACCCTGTACGCGGGCGCACAGACCAACACTCGCACTGAGACCCATCTGCACACACTTACACACACAACCTCCCTGCCCCCAAGGGGCACATCACACGTGCGCCAACACACGCTCAAACTCACACACACCTCCCAACACAGACCCCGGACGCACACCCACATACACCCTTGAAACGCCGTCAGAATGCTTACCCAGGCTACCGGGATCAGCGCTGTGGCTGGGGACGGTGAGTGGGGTTCAACTGGTTGATTAACGAGGCTAATTAGACTGGGGGTCTCTGATCCTCTGGTGGCCTACAGCCTCGGCAAGCAAACTAGAACTCAAGGCTGCGAATGCCTCAAGGTTTCAGAATGGAAAGCTGAAGACAACCAGTCACAGACAGCTACCTAGGCTTTAAGCCACAGCCAGTCAAATAAATTCCTTTCTTTGCTTCTGAAACGTGGCTTTGGAGGTCTTTCCCCTAACTCCTCTTGATGGAGGCTCCTAACCACTTCCAGTTTGGTGCTGCCCAATTTGAGTCAATATTTCAATTAAATTAAACATTTTAATATGCTTCAGTTTATCTTTTAATGATAGAGATGAACTAAATGCAAGCCCCAGTCCTGGTGGGGTCAGGCCAGGTCATTTGCTGGCTTGAGAATGACTCTAGGCTGGGGCGCCTGGGTGGCTCAGACAGTTAAGCGTCTGCCTTTGGCTCAGGTTATGATCCCAGGGTCCTGGGATTGAGCCCCACCTCGGGCTTCCTGCTCAGTGGAGGGACTGTTTCTTCCTCTCCTCCTGCTTGTGCTCTCTCTCTCACTTTCTCTCTCTGTCAAATAAATAAAAATCTTGAAAAAAGACCAGAGTTTCCTGTTTGCCTCTTTAAAAAAAAAAAAAAAAAAAAAGAATGGTTCTAGGTCAAGGTCCTTCAAATTTTTTGCTAGTATATTTTCTAATACCTTTTCCCTATAAAATTATGTGGCTCTTATATATTTTTCAGTTGCCATCTAAAATGTTTCATCTGTGTTTAAATAGCCACAAAGAAGAATTTTTAGCATATTGTGAATAGTAACATTTAAGAATAAAACTGCCAAATCCTTCTTTTAAAGGACTTCGGTGGAATCATAGTGATTTGATGATTACTAATAACCATGTACATGGATACATGACCAAAGTTACTTTAACGGTTGGAAATTTTCCATTATTCCCTTTTCTCTTTGAAAGGCTATTTCCCTGTCATTCCCACCAATCCTAATCCTAAAATTCTAATCTAATTGTAAAGGTATTGTCTTTTGTTGATCATCCCATCTTAGGCCTCTGCCAAATAGATGTAAGTTGAAATCTAAAAACTTTAACATTTTGGTGACCATAATCTCTATTTATCTAAGCTTTTTTTTCTTTTCTCGATTGCGTTCTCATTATAATTGATCAAAACAAAAAGATAGCACAGATTTTGACATGTAGTATACACACATTTAAATAAAAGAGGAGACTAAAATTTGTTTAAAAATATTTTTCTTAATGAAAGAAAGACCTTCTAAAAAGTTACTAGTACAGATGGATGGCCCTATGTTAAAATGAGACACCGTTCAGCATACATTTTTTCTTACTTTTCCTCTGCATACAGGTAAAGAGGAACAAACTTGGGTCAAATGAATGGATTGGAATGAAATGAGTTGTGAATTTTCCTCAAGTCTTTGAATTCCTTCTGAGTTACATGCCAATGATTAAATAACAATTTAACACAATGAAAGTAGTTTTTAATCATCTATGAACGTATAGGATAAGATCCTTTTCCCCATTGCGCAGGGGAAAAAAAAATTGCAAGCTGTGTCCCTCCCCCGACCTTTGCAAAAAGGTTAGCCACTCAACCGTCACTGACATTCGCTTAAATGGTCTCTGAGGTCACTGGGAAGTTTATGTCCCTTGGCAACAGTGCACCCAAACAAGATGGTGGAAAGGCAGCTTTGTGTGGGGTGGTGAGAAAGGAGAACCTCACCTCCTCTGTAGGCACGTTCTCAGATCAATTTTAGGGAAGAGTAGTTACGGAAATTGAGGATCTACGAATAGATTATCTTAAGATGATTACATGTCCAGCTGTTCTCGGAAAGTCTTCCATTTCCTCTAGGAATACGCAACGATTGCTCCCGTAGGTTTTCTTTCTTTTTTTTTTTTTTAAGATTTTATTTATTTATTTGACAGAGATCACAAGTAGGCAGAGAGGCAGGCAGAGAGAGAGGGAAGCAGGCTCTCCGCTGAGCAGAGAGCCCAATGTGGGGCTTGATCCCAGGACCCCGAGATCACGACCCAAGCCGAAGGCAGAGGCCTTAACCCACTGAGCCACCCAGGCGCCCCTCCCGTAGGTTTTCTAACAGAAGTGGGTGGGGATTAGTCAGAAAATAAGATCTAAATCTCTAAAATCGTTAATATAGACATTATTGCACCTTGACCTGAGGTACTATTTAAGGCAATAAAAATAATAGGTATAATCTAGTTAGCATGTATATGGCTTTGCAGATTGACTCTGTATGAGTGTTATCTCACATTGAGATAAGTCAGTCTTCCCCTGAGTGTGAAGTGAATTCAGAGCCTGAGTCGTCTGAGGAAATGGCGGGGGGGAGTGGAGCCAGTGAAATCTGCATATGAACATCGAGGTGACATATCTCCACAGGCCAGTGAGGCCTGAGGATGTTTGAATCATACTCACAGCAGCCCTGCAGAACACGTTATGACGTCCTTTTTTCAGATGAGAAAGCAGAAGCTCAGAGAGGTCAAGTTACTTCCCCAAGAACACACAGCACGTAAGCACTAGATTTGGCATTTGGACTTTGAATGTCATAGAAGACCCTCCTAGAAGACCCTCTGAGTAGGTGAGTCTGGGATTCATCCCTTGGGAGGTTATTTTGCCTTGATTTGGCTGTTCCCCCCTGCTGCTGCTACACAAGGGAAGCTCACAACCACGTGAGCAAGTTCTGAATTTCAGTTTCACAACCAAGGAAAGACCTAAGATCCCATGGTGACAAACAAATCAGCAACAACTTATAAACTAATTGCTCACTCATTTTAGAAGCAGTACAGCATAGTGGCCAAGAACGACGGATCCGGACATGTTGCTAAGGTTCAAACTTCAGATCCACTGCTAACAAACTCTGTGAACTTGGATAAAGTGCTTAATTTTAGGGCGCCTGGGTGCCTCAGTCGGCTAAGTGTCTGTCTTCGGCTCAGGTCACAACCCCAGGGGCCTGGGATTGAGCCCCGCATCGGGCTCCCTGTTCAGTGGGGGACCTGCTTCTCCCTCTCCTCTACCCCTGCCCCTTGCTTGTGGTCTCTGTCTCTATTTCTGTCAAATAAATAAATAAATAAAATATTTTTTTTTTAAAAAGCACTGAACTTTACTGTGTCTTGGTTTTCTTATTTTGAAACGTAGACATAAAGACAGTACCAGTTCATTAAGATTATTATGGAAATTAAATAAAGTAGGGACAGGTAAAGCGTTTAGAAGAGTTCCAGGATGACACACAGAAAAACACTCAATAAATACAAGCAACTGTCAGGAAAAATATTGGAAGATCTTAAAAAAAAGGATTAACTTTTTATAAATTGTGGTGCAATTTACATGTAAAATTTGCCACTTCAATCATTTTTAAGTGTATAGAGTTCAGTGGCGTTGAGTGCATTCACATTGTTGTGTTTCTCCCACAGCCGTCGCTCGCCAGAACTTTTCATCTTCCCAAACTGAAACTCCATACCCATTAAACCACAGCTCCCCGCGCCCCCTCCCCTGCGCCCCTGGCAACCACCATTCGACTTTCTGTCTCTATTATAATTTGCCTGTGCTAGGTACTTAATAGAAGCGCAGTCATACAGTATCTGATCTTTCTGACTGGCTTATTTCCCTCAGCATAAGGTCTTTAATGTTCCTCCATGATATAATGCGTAACAGAATTTTCTTTCTTTTTTTTTTTTAAGATTTATTCATTTATTTGAGAGAGAAAGAGAGACAGAGAGAGACAGAGCTTGGAGGGGAGGGGAAGAGGGAGAGGGAGAGGGAGAGAGAGAATCTCAAGCAGGTACCCTGCTGAATGTGGGGTTGCGGGGCTCAATCTCACACGGTCCTGAGATCATGACCTGAGCCAAAATCAAGAGTCCAGCGCTTAACCCACTGAGCACCCAGGTGCCCCACATTTCCCCTCTTTTTAAGGCTGAACCATATTTCATGTTTAAAAACCCATTCATCCAACAGAGAGCACATGGGTTGTTTTTACCTTTGGGTATTGTGAGTAAACGCTACAATGATCGCAGGGATACTAATATTTGTTCAAACCCCTGCTTTGAATTTTTTCAGATATATACCCAGAAACGGAATTGCTGGACCACATATTAATTCAATTTTTAACTTTCTGAGGAGCGATCATGTCATTTTCCATAGTGGCTACATCATTTTACAACCTACCAACACAACATAAGTGTTCCAATTGCTCAATATCCTCACCAATATTTGTTTTTGTGTTTGTTTTGGTTTATGATAATCACTACAATGGGTATAAAGTTGAATGGCAGGGTGGTTTTGATTTGTATCTCCCTAATGATTAGTGATGTTGAACATCTTTTTACATGCTTTTTGGCCATTTGTATTTCTTCTTTGACCCATTGTTTATTGAAGAATGTGTTGTTTAATATATATAAATTTGTGAATTTTGGGCGTCTGGGTGGCTTGGTCAGTTAAGCATCTGCCTTTGGCTCAGGTCATGATCCTGGAGTCCTGGGAATAAAGACCCACATTGGGATCCCTGCTCAGTGGAGAGCCTGCTTCTCCTCCTGCCCCTCACCCCGTTTGTGCTCTTTCCCGCTCTCTCTCTTGCTCTCTCTCACAATAAATAAATAAAATTTTAAAAAATTGTGAATTTTCCACTTTTCTTTCTGTTATTAATTTCTAACTTCATTCCATTGTGGTCTAGAATATTCTTTGCATGATATTTATATTTTTAAATCTATTGGGAATTAATTTGTAGCTTAACATATGGTAAATCCTAGAGAATGTTCCATACGGACTTGAGGAGAATGTGTATTCTGTTGTTGGGTAGTGTATTCTGTACGTGTTAAATCTAGTTGGCTTATTATGTTGTATAAGCCCTCCCTGTATTCTATTTCCTGACTTATCTTTTGTCTTGGTTGCTCTAGGATATTACTACACAGCTGTCTACTTCTCCTTTCAGGTCTATCAATTTCTGCTTTGTATATTTTGAGGGTCTATTATTAAATACATAAATGTTTATATTATTATATCTTCTTGCTGTGCTGAATCTTTTATTAATATATAATGTTCTCCTTTGTCTCTCATAAACTTGTTTGATTTATAGTCTATTTTGTCTGATGTTAGTATAGCCCACATCTGATTTTTTTTATTTCTTATTTGCATTGAATATCTTTTTCTATGCTTTCACCTTCAACTTATTTGCATTTTTGAATCTAAAGTGAGTCTGTTGTAGACAATATATAGTGGGGTTATTTTTTAAAATCTATTCTAAAAATTCAACCGATCTCATCTTTTGCCTAGAGGGTTTAATCCGTTTATATTTGAAGTAATTACTGGTAAGGGGAAACTTACTTCTGTCAATTTGCTATTTGTTTTCCATATGCCTCATAGCTTCTTTGTCCCTCATTTCTTGTATTACTATCTTTTGTTGTGTTTAGTAATTTTTTTTTTTTGTAGTAAAGCATTTTAGTTCCTCTCTCATTTCCTTTTGCGTGTATCTGTAGCTATTTGTGTAGGGGGTATGTGTGTGTCTACGTTGGTGATTGCATTTAACATCTTAAAGTTATAACACTCTAATTTGAATTTATACCAGCTTAATTCAATAACATAAAAAAAACCCTCTGCTCTTATACAGCTCTGATCCTATTTCCCTTGTTGATGTCACAAAATTGCATCTTTATGCTTTTTACTCATTTCTGTCCAAAGCCAGACTAGTTGTTATTTTTTATCCACAGTCTCTTAAGTCATGTGGAAAACAAATGTGGAGTTTACAAACCCAAGTTACAGTAATAGTAGCTTTCATTTTTAATTTTTTAAAAGATTTTATTTATTCATTTGAGGGGGAAAGGGGGCAGTGGCAGAGGGAGAAGCAGAATCCCCACTGAGCCTGGAGCCCGATATGGACTCAATCCCAGACCTGGAGATCACGACCTGAGCCGAAGGCAGATGCTTCACCATCTGAGCCATGCAGGTGCCCCAGTCGTAGCTTTTATAATTGCCCTTGTATTTACTTTCATCAGAGAGCTCTACTTCTTTATACAGTGTTGAATACATCTAGTGTCCTTCAGCCTGAAGAACTCCTTTTATCATTCTTTCTTTTTCAGGGCAGGTCTAGAGGTTATGCATTCTCTCAGTTTTAATTAATCTGGGAATATCTTAACTCCTCTCAATTTTTTGGAAGACAGTTTTGCTGGATATAGAATTTTTGCCTGACGGGTTTTCTTTCCTTCAACACTTTGTATCTATCAAAACACTATCTTTGAGGCTTCAAGATATCTGATGAGAAACCTGCTGATAATATTACTGGGGATCCTTTGTATGTGATGAGTTGCTTCTCTCTTGCTCTTTTCAAGATCCTCTCTTTGCCTTTTGTTCTTTAAAGTTTGATTGCAATGTACCCCCGCTGTGGATCTCTTTGAGTTTATTTTACTTGGAGTTCATCCTGCTTCTTGGATGTTTATATTCATATTTTTCATTAATTTTTTTGGTTTGTTGTTCAGATAAACTCTCTGTCCCTCTTTTCTCTCTTTGCTTTCCGGGACTACCACAGTGGGTATATTCATCAGCTTGACGGTGTCCCATGCGTCCCAAGGCTCTGTTCATTTTCTTCAACTTTTCTTTTTGTTCTTCAGATTCAATAACTTCAGTTGTCCTATCTTCAAGTTCATTGATTCTTATTCTGTCAAGTCTGCTCCTGAATCACTGTAATAATTTTTTTATATCAGTTGTTGTGGTTTTTACTTCCCAGATTTCTTTTTTATGTTTTCTATCTATTGATATTTCATTTTGTTCACATGCCATTTTCTTGACTTTGTCCATGTCTTCTGTTAATTCCTTAAGTATTTTGAAGACAGTTTTTAGTGGCTTTGTCTAGTAGGTCCACCATCTGATATTTCTCAGGGACAGTTTCTGTTGATTTATTTTTTTCCCTTGAATGGATCTTATTGTTTTGGTATGCCTTGCGATTTTTTTGTTGTTGTTGAAAATTGGACACTTAAATCTTATAATGTGGTATAATGTGGTAATTCTGAAGACTTAATTCTCCCTCCTTGTTGTTGTTGTCATAAGGTGTCTCTCTCCTCAACTCTATGGTCAAATAATTTTCGACAAAGCAGGAAAAAATATGCAGTGGAAAAAAGACAGTCTCTTCAATAAATGGTGCTGGGAAAATTGGACAGCTATATGTAGAAGAATGAAACTGGACCATTCTCTTACACCGTATACAAAGATAAACTCGAAATGGATAAAGGACCTCAATGTGAGACAGGAATCCATCA